>VWZE01013842.1:12479-25097 GCA_013396675.1 Eubucco bourcierii | reverse complement strand
TCACCCCACAACCCCAGGGCCTGTTCCTCAGGGCTGCTCTCAGCCATTCCCCACCCAGCCTGGTCACCCACCCTGGATGTTTTTAAGGGTGGTGTGGATGTGGTGCTTAGGGTTTAAGGTGAATCTTTCAGAGCAGAGTTCTAGGTTGGTCTTGGTGACCCTGAGGGGCTTTGCCAACCTGGATGGTTCTGTGACTCTGTGAGATGGTACCAACTCAGGGCACTCTGAGAGGTGTGGGGTATAAAGGCAGCTCAGTAACTGAGCTGTGCTTGGGATTGTGCCTACCCAGGCGCAGGACTTGGCCTTGTTGAATTTGATCTTTTGTGGGAAGTGAGGGGCAGGCTTCTCTCCTCAGCATAGGAAACAGGTGCTGGAAGTTGGCTTGCTGAGACTCACAGTGAGTTTTCCTCTGGCAGTAACCCCCAGGCCACCCACTTAGAGCTGTAGTTATGGAATGGCACCAGTGGCAATCAGGCTGAAGATTGGTGTGCTTGTCCCTGGGCTGTATAGGCTGTTTTTAACCCATGAGAGGATTTAATTAAAACAATGAAAGAGTATTTGACAGTAGAAGAATGTTTCTGGTTCTGTTTTGCCTTACATATGGCAACCTCACTCTCTTTGTCTCTGTCAGTTGTTTACAGAGTATGGAAGACTTGCTATGGAAGAAATCTACCAAAAGCCATTTCAGGTAATTATGTATTAAATGAATTTCAGCTAATAATGCATTAAATGGATCTCAGGCAATTGAATGTGGAGAAAATGAGCAGAGGGTAATTGCTGAAGAGAAATGAGTTGGGCTGAAGCTAACCTGCTCTTTACCAGACTGATTGCTGCTTTTTCCTCCCCTGTTAGCACATCTCTTGGCAAAAGCATGAGGTGAAAATACTGAGAAGGATCACATTTTGAGCAACCAGAGCTTTGTGCCTGAGTCTATAAGGTCTGAAAGGAATGCAAGTGTCAAGCAATGTGCAGACAGAATCATAGCTGCTGAGGGCTTGGAAGGGACCTCCAGAGATCACCCAGTCCAAGCCTCTGCCACAGCAGCATCACCCAGGGCAGGGCACACAACAACACATCCAGATGGGGTTGGAAAGGCTCCAGAGAAGGAGACTCCACAACCTCTCTGGACAGCCTGCTCCAGGCCTCCAGCACCCTCACACCAAAGAATTTGCTCCTCATCTTGAGGTGCAACCTCCTGGGTTCTAGCTTGGACCTGTTGTGCCTTGTCCTGTCACTGGGCAGCACCAAACAGAGCCTGGCACCTTCACCCTGACCCCCACCCCTCAACTATTGATAGACATTGATCAGATCCCCTCTCAGCCTTCTCCTCTCCAGACTGAGCAGCCCCAGGGCTCTCAGCCTCTCTTCACAGCAGAGACATTAAGAAGAAAAGTTGGGTGCTGCCACCTTGATGTTTAAGACCAGGTTAGGCTTTGCTGGTGGTCCCTGGTTCTGAGGGAGGGTCAGGTGGCCTCTGAGAACTGGGGAGGGCCATGATGGTTTGTACTTGAAGCATGACTGACTTCAGAAGTGCTGGCATCAGTTTGCTGGGCTAGAGAATGGTTTGAGGCTGCCTCTGTTCAGCAGAGACAGAGACTCTGATCTCTCCCATCCTGAGGTATCCTCCTTAGCCTGTAAGGGTGCTGCTTTCCTGTTATTAATGGTGAGTTTGTAGAATCTTCTGTCTCTCAATAGTCATCTCTAAGTGTGACTCCCCAGTGTTCTGGTGACTGGTCCAGGCAAGATGCACCCTTTGTAAAGCAGCTCCTCTGATATAAGAGCAACATCAAGGTTTGCTTTCTACCTTCAGCTGGAGGGAGGGAGGACAGTGCAATCCCTGTGGTAGAGCATTAGGCAAACCCAAGGCTTCCTGAGATGCTTGTGCACTTCCTTTAAGATAAGAAGTGAGTGGCATGTGTGTGTTTGCTGTGTGAATTAGGGGGGAGGGCTCCTTTTCCATGGTTTTTGTTGTTCTGCTTTATTTTATACAAGCAAATGCTTGCAACATGAATCATATCATAGAATGGTGAGGTTGGAAGGGACCTCAAGGATCATCCAGTTCCAACCTCCTGCCATAGCCAGGGACACCTCCCACTAGCACAGGTCATAGAATGCTCTGGGCTGGAAGGCACCTCCAAAGCTCATCCAGCCCAACCCCTGCACTCAGCAGGGACATCCTCCACTAGAGCAGGCTGCCCACAGCCCTCTCCAGCCTCACCTTCAACATCTCCAGCCATGGGCCCCAACCACCTCCCTGGGCAACCTGCTGCAGGGTTCCAGCAGCCTCCTGCTGCACAACTTGTTCCTCACAGCCAATCTCAAGCTGCTCTGCTCTAGTTTGCAGCCATTGCCCTTGGCCTGGCCCTGCAGCCCTTTGCCAACAGTCCCTCTGCAGCCTGCTTGGAGCCCCTGCAGGTCCTGGCAGGCTGCTCTGAGCTCTGCCTGGAGCCTTCTCTTCTCCAGACTGCACACCCCCAGCTCCCTCAGCCTGTGCCCACAGCAGTGCTGCTCCAGCCCCCTGATTGCTTTTGTGTCCGTCCTCTGGACCTGCTCCATCAGGTCCATGTCCTTCCCATGCTGAGGGCTCTGGAGCCAGACACAGTGCTGCAGCTGGGGTCTGAGCAGAGCAGAGGGGCAGTGCCACCTCTCTCCACCTTTTGGCCTTGCTGCTTCAGGTGGAGCATTTTGTGTTGGATTTTTGTTTGTTTTTTTTTTTTTAAACCAGCAGACACTTTTCCCATGACACTGCAAGGCTACTTCCTTTTAGTGCTGCTAGGCTTAGAGCTTGCTTTGCTTCTCCACACCTGATAGAATCATAGAATCATAGAATGGGAAGGTTGGAAGGGACCTCAAGGATCAGCCAGTTCCAGCCCCCTGCCATAGGCAGGGACACCTCCCACTAGCACAGCTCACTCAAGGCCTCCTCCAACCTGGCCTTGAACACCTCCAGGGAGGGAGCAGCCACAACCTCCCTGGGCAACCTGTGCCAGTGTCTCACCACCCTCACTGCAAACAACTTCCTCCTAACATCCACTTTCAATCTCCCCTCTGACACTTCAAACCCATTCCCCTTGTCCTGCCATTCCCAGCCCTTGTCAATAGTCCCTCCCCAGCCTTCCTGCAGCCCCCTTCAGATCCTGCAAGGCCACTCCAAGCTCTCCTGGAAGCCTTCTCCTCTCCAGGCTGCAGAGCCCCAACTCTCTCAGCCTGTCCTCACAGCAGAGCTGCTGCAGCCCTCTCAGCATCTTGGTGGCCTCCTCTGCACTGGCTCCAACACTTCCATGGCCTTCCTGTGCTGGGGGCTCCACAACTGCAGCCAGGAGTGCAGGTGGGGTCTGAGGAGAGCAGAGCCAAGGGGCACAATCCCCTCCCTTGCCCTGCTGCCCACACTGCTCTTGCTGCAGCCCAGCACACAGTTGCTGTCTGGGCTGCACTCACACTGCAGCCTCAGGTTGAGCTTTTCCTCACCCCAGACCCCCAGGGCCTGTTCCTCAGGGCTGCTCTCAGCCATTCCCCACCCAGCCTGGAGCTGTGCTTGGCATTGTGCCTACCCAGGTGCAGGACCTTCCACTTGGCCTTGTTGAATGTCCTGAGGTTGGCCTGGGCACAGCTCTGCAGCCTGTGCAGGTCCCTCTGGATGGATCCCTGCCCTCTAGCAAGTGACTGTGCCACACAGCTTGGTGCCAGCTGCACACTTGCTGAGGCTGCACTGATTCCTCTGTCCATGGCACATGACACTGATAGATTTCCTTTGACCTTAGGAGTGCTGTCAGCCATTCACTGCTGCTGTTCTTCCTGTTGCAGACACTGATGTTCTTAATTAGAGATTGGAGTTACCCTTATGAACATGCATATGGCTTGGAAGGAGGAAAAAAGTTCCTAGAGAAAAGATTGCAGGTAAGGTCTCTCTCTCCCTCCAGCAGTCTGAAGTGACAGCTTGCTGTCAAGGTAATGATACTCAAGGAGCTAACTGTACCATTAAAAAATATGATGTTCCCTCCTGTGGGGAATTCTTACATTTTTGAGTTCAGGAATGAAAATCTCAAAGCCACTTTTAACTGCTTTTAAGCTGAGCTTTAATTGTGCTTTTGCAGTACTGCAGAAACTCTTAGCAGTTCTTGCTTGCCTTTCTGTCTTTCAGGTAAAGCAAAACCAACACGAAGAGCTACAGAATGTAAGGAAGCATATTCACTCCTGTTTCAGTACTCTTGGCTGTTTCCTGTTGCCCCACCCTGGTCTTAAAGTTGCAACAAATCCAAATTTTGATGGGAGGTTGAATGGTAGGAAGCTTTCCATTGTGTGTTTCTTGCTTCAGATCGTTGAGTTCTGTTTTCTTTTGTAACCGAAGTGCTGGAATGGCACTGCCCTTGAAATGCTTGACCAGAAAAAAATGTGTAGGGTTCAAAAAGTGAAAAAAAAAAAAAACCAACCCAAAAAACCTCTTGTGTGTTCTTCAGTGAGGAATGAAGCAGGCCCAGGGAATGGAGATCTTGGTGTCCAGCTGTTGATTGTAATCCGATCACTTGAGACATACTCCAAGGTCATTCTAAAGATCACTCTGGGTTCCAGCTTGGTGCTGGTGGGGAAATTCACAAAGGCTACACTTTCTTTCTTCAAATTGAAAGGCTTTGAAACCAAAGCTCAGAATTCATTAACTGTAGGATTCTGCTGCTGCAAAAGGAGAGGCACTCAGGAGCCCTCCAGTGACTGCCCCCAGCAGAGGAAACGCATGGCAATGGCAAAAGGCTAAAAGAGGAGTGGCTTTGTGCTAATGGGATGCCAACCACTTCTGTGCTCAGGGCACACCCCTGTGGGCTTGTGTGAGATGCTGGCCACTGGGGAATGCACTTCCAATGTTCCAATGGAACTCCCAGGCTGGAGTTCAGCTAAAAGACCAAGTAGAACTTAACCTAAGCTATATACTACATATCAAAGCGTGAGACGCACTCAGGAGTTGTGCACACTCAGAGTTTGGAAAGGCCATGGGTTGTGTTCCCATAGGAATTGTAGGATTGAAAAGAAACCTAACTACTGTTTCTTCTTTTTTTTTTTCCCCTTCCCTCCCCTCTCTCTTTCTTTTCCTATAATTGATTGAATTTCATTAGATATAGATGAGGATTTTAAGAAGGAACTGCGGAATCTGGTACCGTTGCTGCTTGCCCCTGAAAACCTGGTAGAAAAAGAGATTAGTGGCTCCAAGGTGACCTGTAGAGATCTTGTAGAGTACTTCAAGGTAAGCAAACTCTTACTAATTATTTCTGTTAATGGCTTAAAAGAAAGCATTCTGATTTTAGGGCAGGTTCCCAGAGAAGCTAAGCTATCTAGGCTGACATCCACTCAGCAGCTCTCACTTTTTTTCCCCCCCCTCCACCTTTGTGTTTTCTTACTCTGACTTTCCAGAACTGGCACACAACTTCCCAAAGGTATACCTCATACCAAGCTACTCTTGGCAGAGCTGTGGGCTTGGGTTTTGTTTACTCTTTCTTTGGCTGAAATACTCCAGCTTAGGCTTTGAGAAAACCTTGGTGGTAGCTTTCTGAAGGGGGCCTACAGGAAGGCTGGGGAGGGAGTGTTGCCAAGGGCTTGGAATGGCAGGACAAGGGGAAATGGGTTTGAAGGGGCAGAGGGGAGATTGAAAGTGGATGGTAGGAGGAAGTTCTTGACAGTGAGGGTGGTGAGACACTGGCACAGGTTGCCCAGGGAGGTGTTCAAGACCAGGTTGGATGAGGCCTTGAGTGACCTGTACTAGTGGCAGGTGTCCCTGCCTATGGCAGGAGGGTTGGAACTGGCTGATCTTTGAGATCTCTTCCAACTTAAACCATTCTATGATTCTATTACCAACTGTTGTGGTGGGGTTTTTTTTATTCCCTGATCAGAAATCCTACTCCCCTGCTTCTGTTGCCTGTTTGTTTAAACAACTTTTCCTGAAGATTTTTAGAGTTGTTTGGGTTGGTTTTATTTTTAGGGGTGCAGTGAAAATTTCAGATGCACCCCTCCTGGTTTGACTTGTTTTTTTTTAACCCACGTGGAGATGATGCTTTCTAAACACTTAAGATGTGCAGCAGCACCACTGCACGCTGTGAAATAATTTGGGATATGATACTTGCAGCTGTCAGACTCTTGAGCTGCTTTGATAGCAGGGTGACACCAGCAGAAATGTGATAACATAATCTCTACCTCACCAGGAAACTGCTTTGCTGTGTGTAAGCTTTGCTTGAACTGGAATGACTTTAGACAGTTGGCTTGGTAGGAGAGAGTGGCATTGGTTCCTAAAGATACTCATTTGGCAGTTCTACTTTGGAGCACATGAAAGGTAGGATAGAGTGGGGCTGATGTCAAGAAAGAAAGGCAGGGGAGAAATCTCTTTAAGCTTTAATAAGTGTGAAACAAACTCTTTTTTTGTTTCATAGAATGGTTTGGCTTGGAAGGGACCTTAAAGATCATCCAGTACCAACCCTCCTGCCATGGGCAGAGACACCTCCCACTAGCACAGGTCACTCAAGGCCTCATCCAGCCTGGCCTTCAACACCTCCAGGGAGGTTGTGGAGCACAGAAGCACCCAATGTGATCTTTGATCACATTGGGTGCTTCTGTGCTCCACAACCTCCCTGGGAAACCTGTGCCCAGTGTCTCCCCACCCTCAGCCTGTGCCCAGTGTCTCCCCACCCTCCCTCTAAAGAACTTCCTAATCTCCAGTCTGGAACTGTCCTCCTGAAACCTCAATCCATTCCCTATCATTACAAACCCTTGTCAAAAGTCCCTCCCCAGCTTTCTTGTAGCCCCCTTCAGGTACTAGTAGGCCACTATAAGGGCTCCCTGGAGTCATCTCTTCTGCAGGCTGAACAACCCCAACTTTCCCAACCTGTCCCCATACGAAAGGTTCTCCAGCCCTCCTCATCATCATCCTCCTGGCCTCCTCTGGACCCTCTCCAGCAGTTCTTTATTCTGGAGGCAGCACTGCAGGTGTGGTCTCAGCAGAGCAGAGGGGCAGAATCCCTTCTCTGTCATCCTTCTGGTCACACTTCTTTTTTTCTGAAGGAGGGATGTCCAAGCACTCCTGACAAGCATAAAGCCAACACTCTGCAGTTCCTGTGCTCAGTCTCTGTTGATGTGGTTGTGTGCTGCTTTTTGTTCTCCTTACTTCCCTCTTCATTGACCTGATCTGATCCACTGCTGGGATCTGATCTGATCCACTGCTGTACCCCAAAAACTGAGTGTCAGATCCAGGGTGGGGAGGGGAAAAGCTACCCAGTTCATTCATCTCTCATGTCCAGCCTGGGAGCAGTCCTGCAGGGTGCTGCACAGCCACTGTGGTTATGTAACTAAAGAGGGCTGCTCCCTCAGGACTCTGCATCTACAGTTGAGCTTGTGAAGGCTGAGGTTGAAAGTGGAGGGCTTTAGCTTGGAGCATAACTGGAGAAGCCAGGAGGGTGCTGAGGGAGCAGAGCAGAGCTCTGTACATTTTGTAGGTTGTCCTACAGCCTAGAGCAGTGGGTATAGAGGCACCCTGGCAACCCTGTTCTCTTCTCCTTTACAGGAAAAAAAAAAGTAATCCTCAGGTCAGAGGCTCTTAAGATAGGCTGGAGGGGGAAAGCATGAGGGAGAACAACTGCCTAATCTCTGAGGGGCTAAAAATGGCCTTGGTGCTTTAACTTGCACAGCTTGTCCAGAGCACTGAGTGGCTCCTGCTGTGCCTGCTCCACTAATCCATCCCAAAGCCATCTTGTGGGCTGGAGGGGATGACCTGAAGGGTGCCCTCACCCCTGGTGAGGCTGCAGCTGAGTGCTGTGTTCAGTTCCAGGCACCACAGCACAGCAAAGATGTCGAGGGGCTGGAGAGTGTCCAGAGAAGAGCAAAGAGGCTGGAGAGTGTTTTGGAGGCCATCATATGAGGAGCAGCTGAGGGACCTGTAGGTATTTAGTCTGGAGAAGGCTGAGGGGAGACCTCATGGCTCACCACAGTTCCCTGAGAGGAGGCTGGAGTGAAACTGGGGTTGGTCTCTTCTCTCAGGTAACCAGCAACTGGGTGAGAAGAAATGGGTTCACTAGAGACCAGTGCCAAGTGGCTCCCTCAGGGGTCAGTGCTGGCACCAGTGCTGTTTGACATCTTTGTCAGTGCCATGGGCAGAGGAATCAGTGCAGCCTCAGCAAGTGTGCAGCTGGCACCAAGCTGTGTGGCACAGTCACTTGCTAGAGGGCAGGGATCCATCCAGAGGGACCTGCACAGGCTGCAGAGCTGTGCCCAGGCCAACCTCAGGACATTCAACAAGGCCAAGTGGAAGGTCCTGCACCTGGGTAGGCACAATGCCAAGCACAGCTCCAGGCTGGGTGGGGAATGGCTGAGAGCAGCCCTGAGGAACAGGCCCTGGGGGTCTGGGGTGAAGAAAAGCTCAAGCTGAGGCTGCAGTGTGAGTGCAGCCCAGACAGCAACTGTGTGCTGGGCTGCAGCAAGAGCAGTGTGGGCAGCAGGGCAAGGGAGGGGATTGTGCCCCTTTGCTCTGCTCTCCTCAGACCCCACCTGGAGTCCTGTGTGCAGTTCTGGAGCCCCCAGCACAGGAAGGACATGGAAGTGTTGGAGCAGGTCCAGAGGAGGCCATGAAGATGCTGAGAGGGCTGCAGCAGCTCTGCTATGAGGACAGGCTGAGAGAGTTGGGGCTCTGCAGCCTGGAGAAGAGAAGGCTGCCAGGAGACCTTGGAGTAGCCTTCCAGGATCTGAAGGGAGCCTACAGGAAGGCTGGGGAGGGACTATTGACAGGGTCTGGGAATGGCAGGATAAGGGGAATGGGTTTGAAGTGTCAGAGGGGAGATTGAAAGTGGATGTTAGGAGGAAGTTGTTTGCAGTGAGGGTGGTGAGACACTGGCACAGGTTGCCCAGGGAGGTTGTGGCTGCTCCCTGCCTGGAGGTGTTGAAGGCCAGGTTGGAGGAGGCCTTGAGTGAGCTGTGCTAGTGGGAGGTGTCCCTGCCTATGGGACTGGATGATCCTTGATGTCCCTTCCAACCTTCCCATTCTATGATCCTAAGTTGTGCCGGGGGAGGATTAGGTTGGATAGTAGAAAACAAACTACTGAGAGAGTGATGAGGAGTTGGCAGAGGCTGCCCAGGGAGGTGGTGGAGTCCCCACCCCTGGAGGTGTTGAAGCTGTAGCTGTGGTGCTTTGGGACGTGCTGCTTAGCGGCCGTGGCGGTTGGGTTACGTTTGGGATGGATGCTCTAGGAGGTCTCTTCCAGCTGTGTGATTCTGTCAGTCTTTGCTCCTCTTCTGCTGAAGGGAAAGTCTTCTGAGGGTGGCTGGGAGTGGTGCACAGAGGGGCAGGCTGCCTGCTTGGCTTTCAGGAGTGTTTTAGCCACTCACCTGTCTGTGCATGGTGGCTTGGACTGCCTTTTGTGCCTCGTGTCCTTCAAGACAGGAAGGCAGGCAGGGAAATGGAACTGCTGCTGCTCCCAGCAGTGGGGGGCGTTGGGGCAGACCTCTAGCCAGAGTGACACCTTAGCTCTTGTCTGGGGGGAAGATACCCTGCCTAGCAAAGATCTCCTCATGTACTTGAAGGAGCAGAATCCTGCTGTCCAGCCTGTCACTTCTGGAGACAGTGACAGTGCCTCCTGGAGCTGCTCTGCTACCCCCTAGGCCCAGCCTCAGATGTGCCTCAGGTGCACAGAAGGAATAAGGCACTGGGGATAGCTGAGAGTCATAGAATGGCAGAACCTGGAAGGGACCTCTAGAGGTCATCCAGTCCAACCCCCCTGCCAGAGCAGGGTCACCTAGGGCAGGTCACACAGGGAACGCTTCCAGGTGGGGTTTGAGTATCTCCAGAGAGGGAGATTCCACAACTCCCCCGGGCAGCCTGTGCCAGAGTTCTGTCACCCTCACAGGGAAAAGATTCCTCCTCCTGTTTCCATGGAACTTCCTCTGCCTCAGCTGGCACCAGTGCCCCTTGTGCTGTCAGTGGGCATCACCCACCAGAGCTGGCTCCAGCTTCCTGGCAGTCACCTGCACATCTTTAGCGCAGCACTGAGGGCAGCCCTCAGGCTGCTCTGCTGCAAGCTCCCAGCCCCAGCTCCCTCAGCCTGGCCACACAGGAGATGTTCACTGCCTGCAGCAGCTTGGGGGCTCTGGGCTGGACTCTCTCCCACAGTTCCCTGAGGTCCTTCTTGAGCTGAGGGGCCCAGAACTGGACACAATATTCCAGATGTGGCCTCAGCAGGGCAGAGCAGAGGGACAGGAGAACCTCTCTGGACCCACTCACCTCAGCCCTTCTGATCCACCTCAGGATGCCCTTGGCCTTCTTGGCCCCAAGGGCACCTTGCTGGCTCATGGGCACCCTTCTACCCACCAGGACTCCCAGGTCCTTTTCCCCTTCCCTGCTGTCCAGCAGGCCAGTCCCCAGCCTGTACTGATCCATCAGTGGCAGATTTGTGTGAAGAAATTGGCTCAATTAAACACTGGACATCATTACAGAGAGCTGAGCTGAGCTCTGTCTTCATCTCATCCCTTTTCTCTCCTCCTCAGTCAGAATGGTTGAGAAAACCAAACCTAATTTTGTTTTTCTCTTTTCTTTCTCCCATTTAGGCTTATATTAAAATCTATCAAGGAGAGGAACTACCTCATCCAAAATCTATGCTGCAGGTATTTGATTTCCCTGTCAAATAATCCAGCAGATGAGTGCCCTCTGTGAGCTCTTTGCAGCTCAGCTCTGGGGGATGCTTGTGTCTTTCCTCAGCTCCAGCCAGCAAACCCATCAGGGCTGGGATTTGGCAGCCTCTTCAGTTTCTGAGTGTGTGTTCCCTGTGGCTTGCTGCTTCTGACTCCATTCAGAGGGCTTTTAGCCTCAGATGCAGCAGACAAGGTGGAGAAGTCCTTACAGCAGTGCAGGCAGGCGGCACCGGACTGGGCTGTGTGGGCTTGGTACATCCAGGAGCTGCCTTGGGTTGAGCTGAAGAGGAGGTAATCAACTTTAGAGTGATCTGAACACAAACTGAATGTGTAAAGCCCTCTGGTGAACCCTTGAATTGCTGGGAATGAAGAACTATCCCCCAAGGGCAGAGGGCTTTAGGCTCAGGTTTGGCCATTCTGTAGCTGTGAGCCTTGGAGTCTTTTTTTGAAGCCTCCTGAAGAGCTTTCCCCAAGGGCAGAGAGCTTTAGGCTCAGGTTTGGCCATTCTGTAGCTGTGAGCCTTGGAGTCTTTTTTTGAAGCCTCCTGAAGAGCTTTCCCCAAGGGCAGAGAGCTTTAGGCTCAGGTTTGGCCATTCTGTAGCTGTGAGCCTTGGAGTCTTTTTTTGAAGCCTCCTGAAGAGCTTTCCCCAAGGGCAGAGAGCTTTAGGCTCAGGTTTGGCCATTCTGTAGCTGTGAGCTTTGGAGTCTTTTTTGAAGCCTCCTGAGGAGCTTTCCCCAAGGGCAGAGAGCTTTAGGCTCAGGTGTGGCCATTCTGTAGCTGTGAGCTTTGGAGTCTTTTTTGAAGCCTCCTGAGGAGCTTTCCCCAAGGACAGAGAGCTTTAGGCTCAGGTTTGGCCGTTCTGTAGCTGTGAGCTTTGGAGTCTTTTTTGAAACCTCCTGAGGAGCTTTCCCCAAGGACAGAGAGCTTTGGGCTCAGGTTTGGCTGTTCTGTAGCTGTGAGCCTTGGAGTCTTTTGTAGTTTCCTGCACCACTTCTTTAAGGCTTGAATGTTCTGGCTGTGTTTTTGTCCATCAAGGAGTGAAATGTTGAGACTTGAGAGCTGATGGGAATGGGCCAGAGGCTGCCATCGTGCCTCTGGTGTGCTGCAAAGGTGGCTGGGGGATGTCTCGCAGCCTTAGCGAGGTTAACTATCCCTCATGTGATGCAGGTTGAGAAGAATCTTAAATTCTTAGGGTTTCTGATACCAGAAGTGCACATTTCTGGTGCTGAAATCGTCCCAGCTGGCTCCTCTCACGGGCAGCAGGGGATTGGGCTAAAGTTTAATCATCAATGACCCTTCTGTGCTGCTGAAGGAGGGAGCGCTGCCGAGAGGCTGCCCTTCTGCAGGCACCTGCTGGCTGGCTGCAGCCTGAGCAGTCAGGCTGTGTGGTGCTGACCTTCCTTTCTGTCTGGGGGGGGCACTCTGCTGCCCACCTGAAGCTTTGCGAGTGGTGGGCAGTGTTAACTACCTGTGCTTCATCTTTTCCAGGCAACAGCCGAGGCAAACAATCTTGCTGCTGTGGCAGGAGCAAAAGACTTGTACAGCAAAGGCATGGAGCAGGTATGGGAACTGCCTGTGTGCACCTGTGGGCCTTCAGCTTTGCTGTTGGCTTGTGGGCATGCTGCTGGAGAAGAGGAGCTTGGGGACAGCAGCTGTGGGTTTTCTCCCCTGAGGTCTGGTGCCTGATGCAACAAAACCCTTCCACAACCTGCCTGCTCTGTAATTCTGGATCTCTGAAGATCATCCAGCCCAACCCCCTACCAGAGCAGGCTCACCCAGAGTCAGTCCCACAGGGACACATCCAGGTGGTTCTGGAAGGCCTCCAGAGGTGGAGACTCCACAGCCTCTCTGGGCAACCTGTCCCACTGCTCTGCCACCTTCACAGGGAGGAATTTGTTCCTGCACTTCATGTGGCACCTCCTGGGTTCCAGTTCCTGTGCGCTGCCCCCCCCCGCCTTGGCCTGTGC
>VWZE01013841.1:1739-12085 GCA_013396675.1 Eubucco bourcierii | reverse complement strand
ACTTCCATGGCCTTCCTGTGCTGGGGGCTCCAGAACTGCACCCAGGACTGCAGGTGGGCTCTGAGGAGAGCAGAGCAAAGGGGCACAATCCCCTCCCTTGCCCTGCTGCCCACACTGCTCTTGCTGCAGCCCAGCACACAGTTGCTGTCTGGGCTGCACTCACACTGCAGCCTCATCTGGAGCTTTTCACCACCCCACACCCCCAGGGCCTGTTCCTCAGGGCTGCTCTCAGCCATTCCCCACCCAGCCTGGAGCTGTGCTTGTACATGCTTGACTGATAAGACTGATGCGAGACTGATATGTAGTGAGTGGTTCTGGGATCTGCTGTCTTCCCCAGAAAGGTTCCTACTTTGAGGGAAGGGTGGCAGGAAAACAAAACTTTAATTCTTGCTAGATACTGTAATGTGTTTTGTGGTATTTCCTTAGCTGAATAGAAGTACAAAGAGAAATGAAGGGAAAAAAAAGGGAAGAAAAAAAAAATTATTTATAGGAAAACTTGAGGGTTTTTAAAGCACCAATTGGGATATGCCCTCCCCATTTTAAATTATGAATCAGTTTTATCCACAGTCTTATGATGTTCTAGATCTTCTTCTTTCTGTGCCACGCATTTTGTAACTGAAAACCCTTCAAAATCAAATGTTCTCACTCGTGATTTTATCCCTTGGGATGGTTAAAATATACCAGGGTAGTTTCAGTCTTTTATGAACTTTTGTTTCAAATCTATAGTGGAAAAGAGATGTATTTTCCTAGCAGCAGGGAAAGGCAGATCCCAGATGAAAGTAGCATTACTTTAGGTTTTCTCTCTGGCACAGGTACATGTATTTAAAGACGAGCTATCAAATACTAAGGCAACCTTCTGAGATTTCTCTCTGAAAGCTTTTAAATCACAGAAACTTTTTTTTTTTTTTTTCCCTAGAACTGGTGGTGGAGCCAACATGGAATCATTTTTGTCATGCTGAAATAAAATCTGACTAACCTGTGCTGGCAACAAACAGTAACTAACCACCAAATCTCTGCAACCTATTCAATAAGAAGATTGGAGGATGTACTTTACTGTGAAACTCACAACTGGCCTCTGAATTGAAACTCTTTTTCTTCCTTAATGCAAGATGCATGGAAGTACACAGCAGATGGTAACATTTTCCAATATTTCAACCATCAGAGATTTCATCTAGAGTCCTGTGTACAGTTCTGGAGTCCCCAGCACAGGAAGGACATGGAAGTGTTGGAGCCAGTGCAGAGGAGGCCACCAAGATGCTGTGAGGACAGGCTGAGAGAGTTGGGGCTCTGCAGCCTGGAGAAGAGAAGGCTTCTGGGAGACCTTGGAGTGGCCTTCCAGGATCTGAAGGGGGCTCCAGGAAGACTGGGGAGGGACTATTGACAAGGGTTTGCAATGCCAGGACAAGGGGCAATGGGTTTGAAGTGTCAGAGGGGAGATTGAAAGTGGATGTTAGGAGGAAGTTGTTTGGAGTAAGGGTGGTGAGACACTGGCACAGGTTGCCCAGGGAGGTTGTGGAGCACAGAAGCACAGAATGTGATCAAAGATCAAAGGTCACATTGGGTGATTCTGTGCTCCAAAACCTCCCTGGAGGTGTTCAAGACCAGGCTGGATGAGGCCTTGTGTAACCTGTACTAGTGGGAGGTGTCCCTGCCTATGGCAGGATGATCCTTGAGGTCCCTTCCAACCTTACCATTCTATGATTCTTCTAGTTACATATACAGAAGATTTAAATAGATATCTCATTTTAAAACCAGTAGGAAACATCTGACAAACATATTGCCAAGAAAGAAGAAAAGAGTTTACTTAGTACAATTCAGTCAATTTATTATGGTATGCCAACAGAAAGGAGCGAGATTGATAGCTGAGAGCATTTTGCCAGCACTAACTGGCCAATACCTAAATCCAAACAATTTAATGTATATCTTCAGAATAAGCAATTTATTTAAATGAACTGTATTAGTTATTAAATAAATTTAAAAAACAATGAATATAAATAAATATAAAAATGTATAAATATTAATAATATATATAGATAAATATATAATTTCATAAATATAGATATGTATGAAATATATAAATATATAAAATACATAAATGTGCAATAAATATATAAAGGTGTAATAAAGATATATAAATATAGATATTTATTATATAGGCACACACACACACACACATACACACACACACACACATATATATATATATGAAATAACCTGAGCAGAGCATTTTGATTTTAACATCATGAGCAGACCTCTCTTTCACCCCTGGAGAATTACTGCCCTCCAATTCCCCAGTCCATCCCCCAACTTATGCAATTCTAAACTAAAGAAATAAATTCAATAAAGAGATCCAGCCTTGGTTTGAAACAACTCAAGTGGGAGAGCAGCCATAAGGAACAGGCCCTGGGGGTGTAGGGTGTTGAAAAGCTCCAGATGAGGCTGCAGTGTGAGTGCAACCCAGACAGCAACTGTGTGCTGGACTGCAGTAAGAGCAGTGTGGGCAGCAGGGCAAGAGAGGTGATTCTGCCCCTTTACTCTGCTCTCCTCAGGCCCCAGCTGCAGTCCTGTGTGCAGTTCTGGAGTCCCCAGCACAGGAAGGACATGGAAGTGTTGGAGCCAGTCCAGAGGAGGCCAGAAAGATGCTGAGAGTGCTGCAGCAGCTGTGCTGTGAGGACAGTCTGAGAGAGTTGGGGTCCTGCAACCTGGAGAAGTGGGAGAGTATCTACCTTGTTCCCTGATACATATAATTTTTTTTTCCATGAGGTTAATTACCTACAACATTTAAAGTTTGCTGTGAATCAGAGTGCAGCTTATCAGGAGAACGCAGATCTCAACCACTTCTATTTTCTTTGTCGTCCCTTAACGTGCTTCATTTTTTTTTTTCTCCCCCTAAGTTGTATTTAAAGAGTGGGCCAAAAGGGCAGAAACAAACACATGCTTATTTCTGTCTTAGAACTTCCCATTTGATCTTTTATTTCTCTGTCAGTGGTATATAGCAGTCAGCTAAAGCTCTCAGGGTTCAGAAGTGTCCCTCATTGATCTTTCTGGAACGGCACTAGTTTGGACCTTCAGTTCTCAGCCGGCACTTGGCACCACACTGATTGCTTCTGTGCTGTGTAATGGATTTGTCACAGCAGTGTTTATAAAGAAGCTTTTCTTCAAAATAAAAAAAAAAAAAAGACATCTTCACCCTGCTTCTCCTCCCCCCTAAAAAAGAGGAGTTTAGAGGAGAAGGAAGAAGAAAAAAACCCAAACTATATGTATATATACATGTACGGTGGCACCCAGAGAGTGGTGATCAAGGGCACAACATCCACCTGCAGACCAGTGCCAAGTGGCTCACTCAGGGGTCAGTGCTGGCACCAGTGCTGTTTGACATCTTTGTCAGTGCCATGGACAGAGGAATCAGTGCAGCCTCAGCAAATGTGCAGCTGGCACCAAGCTGTGTGGCACAGGAGACTTGGTAGAGGGCAGGGATCCATGCAGAGGGAGCTGCACAGGCTGCAGAGCTGTGCCCAGTCCAACCTCATGACAATCATCAAGGTCAAGTGTAAGGTCCTGCAGCTGGGTGGGCACAATGCCAAGCACAAGTCCAGGCTGGGTGGGGAACGGCTGAGAGCAGCCCTGAGGAACAGGCCCTGAGGGTGTGGGGTGCTGAAAAGCTCCAGCTGAGGCTGCAGTGTGAGTGCAGCCCAGACAGTAACTGTGTGCTGGGCTGCAGCAAGAGCAGTGTGGGCAGCAGGGCAAGGCAGGGGATTGTGCCCTTTTGCTCTGCTCTCCTCAGAGCCCACCTGCAGTCTTGTGTGCAGTTCTGGAGCACCCAGCAACAGGAAGGACATGGAAGTGTTGGAGTCAGTCCAGAGGAGGCCTCCAAGATGCTGAGAAGGTTGCAGCAGCTGTGCTGTAAGGACAGGTTGAGAGAGTTGGAGCTTTGCAACCTGGAGATGAGAAAGCTTGCAGGAGACCTTATAGTGACCTTCCAGTATCTGAAGGGGGTCTACAGAACGGCTGGGGAGGGATGGTTGACAAAGTCTTGCAATGCCAGGAGAAGGAGGAATGAGTTTGAACTGTCTGAGAGTAGACTGAAACTGGATGTTAGGAATAAGTTGTTTGCAACGATGGTGGTGAGACACTGGCACAGGTTGCCCAGGGAGGTTGTGGAGCACAGAATCACCTAATGTGATCAAAGATCACATTCTGTGTTTCTGTGTGTCACAACCTCCCTGGAGGTATTCAAGGTCAGATTGGATGAGGCCTTGAGTGACCTGTACTAGTGGGAGGTGTCCCTGTCTATGGTAGAGGTTTGGAACTAGATAATCTCTTCCAAACTTAACATTTTATGATTCTAAGATATATCTACATAGGTAGATGCAGGTAGATGTAGGTATGACGTAGTTTGATGCAGGTTAGATGTAGGTAGATGTTGAGTAGATGTTGATTAGATGTAGGTAGATGTTGAGCAGATGTTGGTTAGATGTAGGTAGATGTAGGTACATGTAGGTAGATGTAGGTAGTTGTTGGTTAGATGTAGGTAGATGTAGGTAGATGTAGGTAAATGTAGGTAGATGTAGGTAAATCTTGGGTAGATGTTGGTTAGATGTAGGTAGATGTTGGGTAGATGTAGGTAGATGTTGGTTAGATGTAGGTAGATGTAGGTAGATGTTGGTTAGATGTAGGTAGATGTAGGTAGATGTTGGTTAGATGTAGGTAGATGTAGGTAGATGTTGGTTAGATGTAGGTAGATGTAGGTAGATGTTGGTTAGATGTAGGTAGATGTAGGTAGATGTTGGTTAGATGTAGGTAGATGTAGGTAGATGTTGGTTAGATGTAGGTAGATGTAGGTAGATGTTGGTTAGATGTAGGTAGATGTAGGTAGATGTTGGTTAGATGTAGGTAGATGTAGGTAGATGTTGGTTAGATGTAGGTAGATGTAGGTAGATGTTGGTTAGATGTAGGTAGATGTAGGTAGATGTTGGTTAGATGTAGGTAGATGTAGGTAGATGTTGGTTAGATGTAGGTAGATGTAGGTAGATGTTGGTTAGATGTAGGTAGATGTAGGTAGATGTTGGTTAGATGTAGGTAGATGTAGGTAGATGTTGGTTAGATGTAGGTAGATGTAGGTAGATGTTGGTTAGATGTAGGTAGATGTTGGTTAGATGTAGGTAGATGTAGGTAGATGTTGGTTAGATGTAGGTGAATGTAGGTAGATGTTGGTTAGATGTAGGTAGATGTAGGTAGATGTTGGTTAGCTGTAGGTAGATGTAGGTAGATGTTGGTTAGTTGTAGGTAGATGTAGGTAGATGTTGGTTAGATGTAGGTAGATGTAGGTTAGATGTAGGTAGATGTAGGTAGATGTTGGTTAGATGTAGGTGAATGTAAGTAGATGTTGGTTAGTTGTAGGTAGATGTAGGTAGATGTAGGTAGGTGTAGGTAGATGTAGGTAAACTGAAAAAGACACTGATTTGGGAATAAAATAGGAAGGAAATTTGATAAGTCAGTTCTCATGTAACAGCAACAGCTTCAAAGAATGGACCAGATAGAACACACCTGGCAATTCAGCTTTCATGAAACAAAACAATCCAAGCAAAATGCTGCTGCTGTTCCCCTAAAAAAGACTGTTTTAAGACACTGCTTGTTTGGTGAGTAGAGATATCTGCATGTTGGCAAATTAGCTTTTGGAAAGGCACATCACAGTTATAGGAAACTCTCTGTTTAAAGGCTGAATGTCTGTCTTTCATGTGAGAAACTATATAGAACACATCTCCTTTATGGGCACCCTTAGAAGGACATGGCTAGCTCTAATTAAGCATTATGTAATTAGAATATAAACCACTGTTAAAAAAACAAAACCAACCCTATCTATTTTTCCTTTGAATGCTTTTATTTCTACTCTACTAAGAATGAGGGATTAAGCAACATTCCCTTCTGTGAGCAAAAACATTGACTTCACTTCCCATTGACTCACGTTCCCTTCTGTTAAATATCTGTGAGCAAAAACATTGACTTCACTGCCTGAAATCCTGCATCAATTTATTTCTTGTGGTTATTTAATCACTGGGACACTGCAAAGTATCACATCTAGTCTTGGGTGACAAGGTCTTGTAGTGACAGGAGGAGGAGCAATGGGTTTGAACTGGCAGAGGGGAGATTGAAAGTGGATGTTAGGAAGAAGTTTGGAGTGAGGGTGGTGAGACACTGGCACAGGTTGCCCAGGGAGGTTATGGAACACAGAAGCACAGAATGTGATCAAAGATCACATTGGGTGATTCTGTGCTCCAAAACCTCCCTGGAGGTGTTCAAGGCCAGGTTGGATGAGGCCTTGAGTGACCTGTACTAGTGGGAGGTGTCCCTGCCTATGGCAGGAGGTTAGAATATAATGAGCTTTGAGATCCCTTCCAACCTTACCATTCTATGATTCCAAGATTCTATGGCTTCAGCATGATGGAACTTGGAGCTTTTGTGCAGCTCTTTAAATCTTATTAACCACAGGGAGCTAGAGTGACCCAGAGGAAAGGGATGTACTCTAGTGCCTGGGAGAATTACTTGATAGATTACTTGATAGTCTTTACAGTGAAGGTGGTGAGGCACTGGCACAGGTTGCCCAGGGATCTTGATCAAGATCACATTCTGTGCTTCTGTGCTTCACAAGCTCCCTGGAGGTGTTCAAGGCCAGGTTGGATGAGGCCTTGAGTGACCAGTACTAGGGGTAGTTGTCCCTGCCTATGGCAGGGGGTTGGAACATGATGAGCTTTGAGATCCCTTCCAATCTTACCATTCTGTGACACACTAAGGTGTCTGAACAAGAAACCTCAAAGGCATCTTGATGTAATATCCATATTTATTGTATTGAATTTCTTCCCGTTCTGAAAAATTCATGTAGAGGCAGCAACTGGAAAGTTCAGTCCCTTCTGTAAAGGAAGGTTGTCTCTGGAAACATCTCAAGAAGACCAAAATATGACATAGAAGAGGATACAAAGAATATAAAAGTCATCAAAATGTTGAACTTCAAGACCCTTAATGTAAGGTAAAGCAAACAAGAACACTTCTCCTCTCTGGGACTCCATAGGTGTTAAATATTTTAGGAGTGAGTAACCTCAGGAAGCTGCTTGTGGATTGCTCCTGGACACGCAAAGGTTTCGACAGTAAACCTGCTAAACACTGCTCAAGCTGTTTGCTTGGGGATTTCCTCAGCCCACCATGACAGAATTACAGAATCACAGAATCAAACAGCTTGGTAAAGACCTCTAAAATCATCAAGTCCAACCTGTCACATAACCCTTCTCATTAACTAACCCATGGCACTAAGCGCCTAATGGAACCTACTCTTGAACACCTCCAGGCATGGGCACTCCACCACCTCCCTGGGCAGCCCATTCCAATGCAAATCACTCTCTCTGACAAGAACTTCTTCCTAACATCCAACCTGAACCTGCCCTGGCACAGCTTGAGGCTGTGTCCTCTTGTTCTATCCCTGAGTGTTTGGCAGAAGAACTCAATCACAACTGGCTACAACCTCCCTTCAGGTAGCTGTAGAGAGCAATGAGCTCTACCCTGAGCCTCCTCTACCCTGCAGTTCTAGTACTAAAAGTAAGATGTGCAAAGGCCTAGAAGAACATCTATGAAATTTATAGAAATAACAGTTTGGTTTCCTCCAACACTTTGGTTTCACTACAGATCAAAAGAAGATTATTTAGCCATCCCCAGACTTTCTCACTTCATCCTTTGCTCTTCTATAGGGAATCTTAGGAATTTGTTATTTCTGAGATAAATGTGCACACTTGTGCCACGTTACAGAACCTGTTTGCCCTGTAATAGTTGAGTGAAGTGGAAAATGGAACACTACAGGTCCATTGGACGTGGAGTCATAGACTCATAGAATGGTTTAGGTTGTGAGGGACCCCAAGATCATCCAGTTCCAAACCCCTGCCATAGGCAGGGATACCTCTCACTAGTACAGGTCACTCAAGAGCTCATCCAACCAGACCTTGAACACCTCCAGGGAAGTCCACAACCTCCCTGGGCAACTTGTTCCAGTGTCTCACCGCCCTCACTGCAAACAACTTCCTCCTAACATCCACATCCAGATGGACATTCCATCACCTCCCTGAGTAGCCCATTCCAATGCCAATCACTCTCTCTGTCAAGAAATTCTTCCTAACATCCAACCTGAACCTACCCTGGCACAGCTGGAGGCTGTGTCCTCTTGTTCTGTCCCTGGGTGCCTGGAAGCAGAGCCCAACACCAGCTGGCTACAACATCCCTGTAGGTAGCTGCAGAGAGCTCTGAGGTTTGCCCTGAGCCTCCTCTTCTGCAGGCTGCACACCCCCAGCTCCCTCAGTCTCTCCTCACAGGGCTGTGCTCCAGGCCCCTCCCCAGCCTTGCTACCCTTCTATGGACACCTTCCAGCATCTCAACATCTTTCTTAAATGAAGTGGCCCAGAACTAGACACAGGCCTCAAGGTCAATACTCAGTATCTTTGCCACTGGTGTGCAAACCAGAAGATCTAAGGTGCAGAAGTTGGTGTTTAAAATATAAAATAGATTTTTATTTTCCCTTTGGCTCTATGAGGTTCTTTAAGCATGTGGAGTGTCCATCTGTGCTGAGTTTTAATGTTAAAATGTGCAGTGTTGCATTACAGTCTCACAGTATCACCAAGGTTGGAAGAGACCTCAAAGCTCATCAAGTCCAAGCCATTACCACAGCCCTCAAGACCAGACCATGGCACCAAGTGCCACGTCCAAACCTGCCTTGAACACCTCCAGGGACGCTGACTCCACCACCTCCCTGGGCAGCCCATTCCAGCAGTCAATGACTCTCTCAGGCAACAACTTTCTCCTCACCTCCAGCCTAAACTTCCCCTGGCACAGCTTCAGACTGTGTCCTCTTGTTCTGCTGCTGCTTGCCTGAGAGAAGAAGGTAACCTCCTCCTGGCTACAAGCACCCTTCAGGTAGCTGGAGACAGCAAGAAGGTCTCCCCTGAGCCTCCTCTTCTCCAGGCTAACCAATCCCAGCTCCCTCAGCCTCTCTCCATAGGGCTGTGCTCCAGGTCTCTCCCCAGCCTCGTTGCCCTTCTCTGGACACCCTCAAGCACCTCAATGTCCTTCTTCAGTTGAGGGACCCAGAACTGGACACAGGACTCAAGGTGTGGCCTAAGCAGTGCAGAGTCCAGGGGGAGAATGAGCTCCCTGCTCCTTCTGGCCACACTATTCCTGATGCAGACCAGGATGCCATTGGCATGGATGATCAGCATGGATCCATTGGCACTGGATGATTACATATATCACAGTAGCACCAGAACCAGGAATCTGACTATGAGCACATAGGAACAAACAGAAGGGAAATAAAATGTATTTTTTTATTGTGTTCAGGAGAGATTGGGACCTAAACAAAATGAAATAACTGTGAGTGGTACTCACAGTTTCCTTCCTCAATCTAGGCTACATTTATTATTTTTTTCTATCCTTGGAGCCATTAATGATCACAATCAATAGCAAGGTAATGGTCTCAGAATTTTAATGTGTTGTCAAGGAAGAAATAATTACTGCTTAATTTATCTGGAAATACCAGAGTATATTGAATTTATTCACTGAGCTGTGGACATTGTTTTGTCAGAGCATTTTGCTTGGAAACAGAGTAATGAGCTTTATGCCAACTCCAAGAAGTATTCTGAAACTAAATTTCACTATAAATCCTAAATGATTCAACATAACAGACCAGAAGCACAGCAAGAAGCTTCTTCAAAATGTCTATAGTACCTTTATAAATCTGTAACTCAAATGTATGACAGTCTGAGGATATGTTTAAATTGTGCACAGAGTTATATTCAGGTCCCAGTCAATACACTACAGCAAACTGCAAACAGGTTGGATGTGTTTGCCCAGAACTGAATCTGACCTGATAATAACTGCAGACTTAACTGGTCAGGTGTAGCTCTATGGTAAAACAGCTCCACTGATTGTGGATTAGAGACCATAGAATCATGGAATGTTAAGGCTGGAAGCGACATCAAAGATCATCCAGTTCCAACCCCCTGCCATAGACAGGGACACCTCCCACTAGCACAGGTCACTCAAGGCCTCATCCAACTTGGCCTTGAACACCTCCAGGGAGGGAGCAACCACAACCTCCCTGGGCAACCTGTGTCAGATCCAAGTGGTCAGGTGTAGGTCTATGGTAAAAGAGCTGCACTGGTTCTGTTTTAGAGATCCAAGTGGTCAGGTGTAGGTCTATGGTACAAGAGCTGCACTGGTTCTGGATTAGAGATCCAAGTGGTCAGGTGTAGGTCTAAGATAAAAGAGCTGCACTGGTTCTGTTTTAGAGATCCAAGTGGTCAGGTGTAGGTCTA
>VWZE01013840.1:29558-45574 GCA_013396675.1 Eubucco bourcierii | reverse complement strand
AAAAAAAAGAAGGAGGGGGGGGGGGGGGGGAAGTGATTTTCCTTTCCTAAATAATGTTATGCAAAGCATAGCAGCTTCGTAAGGATCTGGAACTCCAATTTTAGCCATCCTGAACTATTCTTGATAAAATTTGTACTGTGTAATGTACCAGCAAATAGAAAACTCTGTCTTTGGCTACATCATCCATGGGGGTCTAAGGGAGCAAGGAGGGAAGGACAATGTCTGACCTCTTTTCTGTAAGGATCTGCAAACAAAGAACACTAAGCAATATTTCTGTGACTACTTCTCCACATATCCTATGCTACCTGAGCAAGCCTTGGCTCTTCCAAAAGCAACTGTGGGCAAGGAATTGCACCAGCAAAAGCAGAAATCCAGCATATACACCAAAAGCAGCTGAGACAAGGCAGCAGCTTACCATGCCCTGCTCTGGTACACAGGGATTTACTGCCCAAGGAGGAGGTGAACTCAGTCACATGCAATGATGCCACAGAAGGGAGAAGTACAGACAGACTAGCTGCAAGGAGCAAAGCTGTGGCTGTTCCCCTGGAAATGTGCTGAACCACAGAGCTGCATTTCACATGAGTATGTGTGACCAATACCACTCTCATTCTCAGCTCAGATTAAACTGAACCACAATACACAGAATGTGAGAATCCCTTAATTGTTTACTGCATTATCAATACCAAGGGTTTCATCTTTCCCTTGGTTTGACCAAAGAAAGAAAACAGAAAGCAACCCTTGGATGAAGGATATGAGGATACACTTTTCTTGCCCTTTTTTTGCTGCAGGTGAATAACCCTCTTCCTTTCCAAGTGAAATCAAACTGGGAGGCAATGGCACATCAAATTCTAGCAGCAGACAAGCACACTGGAGCAAGAGTTACACCAACACTCCTACCTTCTTGAGGAAACGATCTGACTGAGGGGCTGCTCTGACCATCCTTTTCCTTATCAGAAGGAACTTTCTTCAGCACAGGTGGAAGCAGGGCAACTTTTGGGGAACTGGGGCCAGAGGGAGAGTCTGGAGGATCTTCTGTGAAGTGCCAAGAACAAAAGGGTGAGAAGTTACATTTGCACCGGAGAGAAACGGTGCTGTTATGATGAGCCAAAACAATACAATACACAGACAAGAAACAGAATCTATGGCAGAAAAAGAAGGATCCAGAGATTCACATTATGCCAAAAGAATGCAGGATGGCCTTCAGTCCAAGTGAAAGAACTTTAACAGCCAAAGCACAGATCTTAGTGTCAGCAGTTTTAGTGTGTTGCTGTTGTAGCACAAATAGAAATCTGATGGCTCCAAGTGAGTTTCCTGCAAGACATAAGTGTGCAATTTGTGAAGAACAGCTGAAAATTGTTGTAGATGGATGGGTTCTTTGGAACTAGTTGGTCTATTTATATTTTTATTGTTCTGAAACAATGAACTGATCCATCTAAAGATCCTGTTTCACAGTTATAAAAATGTTTTAAAAAAATAAAAATTCATAAATAGGAACCAGGGAAACAAATTTCATGAACAGCCTACAGAACTCTGTACTTCCAGTAATAAATTGCCAGCCCATTATATGACAGCATCCCAAAGATCTTCTAAACAGAAAAAAAAATACTTTGTCTCTTCCAGTCTGTGAGGAAAACTGGAACTTAAAATTCAAATCCATAGTTTAAACCATCTGGATGTCTTGTTGCTCCAAAAGGCTGGGTATGTGTTATGTACAGCAAGCTGACTACCACCTACACTGCCCTTGCAGGAAGGCCTTTTCAGTCTTACATTGGGCAGTAGGGAAGTACAGCTGCAATGGATTATTTAAACTGCTTCTATGTTTGCTTCCTGAGGAGGAAACAGTGACATATGGACACAACAGAGGAACCAGGAACATGTATTAGTATTGATAGGAGGCAAAAGGAACTCTCTTGCATATTTGTACAATGAGTTGCATATTGGAAATCAATAGGAATTTATCTCAATGGTGAGGAGACACCATACATCTTTTTTCTTTCAGCACAGGAAAGTGATGATCTCCCACATCAACTTGGTGGGCAAATGGCTGGAGAGCAGTCCTGAGGAAAAGGACCTGAGGGTCTGGGGTGATGAAAAGCTCAACATGAGCCTGCAGTGTGAGTGCAGCCCAGACAGCAACTGTGTGCTGGGCTGCAGCAAGAGCAGTGTGGGCAGCAGGGCAAGGGAGGGGATTCTGCCCCTTTGTTCTGCTCTCCTCAGACCCCACCTGCAGTCCTGTGTGCAGTTCTGGAGCCCCCAACACAGGAAGGACATGGAACTGTTGGAGCAGGTCCAGAGAAGGCCACGAGGATGATGAGAGGGCTGCAGCAGTTCTGCTATGAGGACAGGTTGAGAGAGTTGGGGCTCTGCAGCTTGGAGAAGAGAAGGCTTCAAGGACACCTTAGAGTAGCCTTCCAGTATCTGAAGTTGGCTACAGGAAGGCTGGGGAGGGACTATTGACAAGGTCTTGCAATGCCAGGACAAGGGGAATGGGTTTGAACTGGCAGAGGGGAGATTTAGACTGGATGTTAGGAGGAAGTTGTTTACAGTGAGGGTGGTGAGACACTGGCACAGGTTGCCCAGGGAGGTTGTGGCTGCTCCCTCCCTGGAGGTGTTCAAGGCCAGGTTGGAGGAGGCCTTGAGTGACCTGTACTAGTGGGAGGTGTCCCTGCCTATGGCAGGGGGTTGGAACTAGATGATCCTTGAGGTCCCTTCCAACCTTACCACTCTATGGTTCTATAATGGCCAGAAGAGCTCCTCACCAGTACGAGAGGCAGAGCGTGGCTTCTGTGGCACCGTGGGTCGTCCTGCCAGGCTGGGCTTTGCTGACTGCAGTGGGGGCTTTGGGCTGGTTGGTGTATTGGAAGAACTTCTTGCCTTTGCACCAGCTTCTGCCTTTGGTTCAGCTTTTGAGTTTTTTTCTGAGGATGTTGAGATGGAGTCACCTTTACTTGAGGCAAATCGACTCTCTGGAAGGTTCTGCTGGAGTTTAGGCACTAAAATAAACAGACAGATGAAACAAAGTTTCCTGCAGCACAGAACACATTGTGCACAGATATGCTGGTGCAGACAACACCTCCTTTAACTCACCTGTCAGTGCTGCACTGCTGTCTGAGTGGATCCCTAATGTCTCATTCAAAAGCACTGCAAGAAAAGCATCTAAACCTGCTAGCTCTTACTCAGGCTAAGTTTCATAATCCAGTTGCTCAGAGGTGATGGCATCTTACCCCTTTCAATACATTTGGGGTGATAGCTGGCTAGACCTTATTCTTCCTTCATATTTCTGGGAGCAGATGAGAAAGCTGCAATGGATGAGTGGAAAAGGCAGACTTTGCCTGGTTTGTGTTTTTACAGACAAGAAGTAGGGTATCCAAGATCAATAGAAAATCCTGGTCCAAAAAAGAAATCCCAAATGTGTGATCAGCAGGCTGCATCTTTTTATTTGTTGTTTCTAGCAAGTGTTAGAGGAGGTTCTGAAACTTAGCTGAGATCAAAGTATTCTTTAGATAATATTTTGACTTCTCTAACATGGATTACAGTTTCCACACTTTAGCAAGCTTATCAGCATACTCTTTGCTCCAAAGAAAGACTGAGGCATTATGAGATAAAGCTGCACTGGCTTCCAAGCAACAACTCAGTTCTCTCTAGCTGTGCAAGCTGGTAGAAAGCTGGCTGGAGCCTAAGCTGCAAACAAACAGAACACCTGCCCTACTTTCCTAGGCTGCAGCTTTCAGAAGGTTGAAGGTATGTGGCAGGTATAATGACAACCTTTGAACTCGTGCCTCAGCTTGGGACTTGCAACAGGTGTCACATCTTTATTCTCACATGAGAATTACAGACTAACCAAAATGCAGACTGGTAGCCATGGTGCCTGGCAAAGCCAAGTGTGTGCTCATAGCTGCTGACTGGACCTACCTACGCTTTAATCCTTTTCACAAATCCTGCTTGCCACGGAAGCTCCGAGCGAAGACATTTTAATGGCAGTGGAAAGGAAAGGATTGATGACACAGTTTGTTGCAAGCCAATCTCCAAAACATTTCTCCAGCCTCTTTTTTTTCAGTCCAGGTGGAGTTAAAGTCTGGCAAACTAGACAGAGCTGCATGGTGCTTGTCTGTGAGAGTGCGTGCCAGGGAGTTTGTGCCCACACGTATGCAATCAGCTTTCGTGCTGCAAGGAGAGCAGCAGGAGAGCTTCACCTCTGCATGTGTGCATAGAAAATAGGCAGGCAACATCCAGACATGAAACAAGGAATAAAAGTCCCCTTATTTTTCCTCTCTGCATCTTTATAGTTTTTCTGTAGCAACCTCCAGCAATTTTCCATTAACTTTCTTTCTTGCCTTCCTAGCCTCAGGCCTGCTAATATTATTAGAACCAAGTAAGTTACGATAAACAAACCCAAAACAAAGAGAAACTGTAGTCACAACAGGATAAAGGAGCCTCAGGGAGCTCTCCAGCAAGAGTGGTAAAGAAAGAACTGACAGTTGGAAGCCAAAAGGGAGGTTCATGAACACTGCAGTGAGGTGGGGGTGAATTGTGTCACATACAGAGATGAGGACCAGACAAAAATCGGGGTCAGCCACCCCCAGCTAATCTAATACCTCAAGTAGCTACTATAATGCCTCAAGCACAGACTATTCTTGCTCCTCTGATTTCCAGTTTGATGGCATCAGCAGACACACAGTACTCAAGGCTCTCCTCAAAAGATAAGCAGGCTTTAAAAGTGCTGATTTATAGAGTTCAGTGTGCTCTGTACAGGCTATCTTTTAACACTTGCTTTAGGAAGGTATAAAACTTGAAAATTGGTTTCTGAAGTGTTCAACCAAGATTGCTACATCTGGATTTTGATTTCAGCCTTACTTCTGTATGCTTTGGCAGCTCTATGTACCATCATTGCAGGATACATAACCACTACTGTTGAGAAATGAGAGCTGGATTCCCTAGCTCAGTCCATTCCTTTCAGTCCAGTGAATGTGGTATGCATGAATCCCCAGAGATAAATCACTTCTGAACACCAGTCCCAAGAGTATGCACAGAGACCAGAATTTCATCTTGTCCTGAGGTGTAATGTAGGCACTGCCACTTCAGGGCCCAGAACTACATCTTGACAAGGGCACAGCAGGATTAGGTGCAAAGGGAACCCAGTGTTGTAAGGACTGCAAGGCTGGCACACGATGCATGTGTGCAGTGTCCATGGGCCTCCATGACTTTGCAGACAGCCCTGGCTTTGTTCAAGCCAGGCAAACCCCAGGAAGAGGCAGTTATTCTATTCTTCCTATTCTAACAGCCTACAGGCAAGATTACTCCAGAGAGAGTGTGCATGGACTACAGTTTGTAAATTGGTCACATTTAGGTCACAGGTATACGTGGAAGTTTGGCTTCCTCACGAGCAGATGTTTTTGCTGGCTCCTGGGTTCAGCTTCAGCTCTGCTGATCCCATTACAATTCAGCATCCTTTTGAAGGTGCCCCAGGCATAAGCACTTTCCCTCTTGCACACCACGGAACACAAGTAAAAGCTAAGTTGTCAGCCTGACTTTGTGAGAAGTGCTGTCCAAAGGGACACAAAGTTGGCTTGTTTCTAACCCTTTTCATGTAAACTCCTATTCTGCCTAAGCAATTGTGGGTGCACAATCTAGAGAGGGGTTAGACATTTTGCATTTTCTAGAAAGAATTTATACCAGGAAACTCAAATCTTTACCTGTACCACTTCCATCCAGTCGTTCTGAGCTCAGTGCAGTGTCAAAAGCCTCTCTGGGTGTTGTGTCATTCCCAAGTTTCTGAAAGAGTAAAAAAAGCTCTCATATTAATAATACATCTGTAAGTAGTAACATTCAGTGTTTCTCTCAGGGAGAAAAGCTGTAATTTGGAAGGCACAAGGCAGAGAAAGTGGTGATAGTAGTAGACAGTGGCTTCTCTCTCGTTTCTCTTCCAGTTCTTGGAGATGTATGCAGGAAGAAAACGATGCTGGTGTGTAACCAACAGTGGCATGTCTAGCAAAGCTGCCATCACACCCTCCCTCCCACCTGCCAGGTCTCCTAAGGTAACAAGAGCTGAAACTGAAGGTGTCAGTTGGAAATAGTCTTTCCTCCAAAGAGCTCTATATTTAAAATCAGGTGTAAAAGTCTTTTGCTGAAGATCTAGAATATGACAGCCAACTGCTTCTTATGCTCTCCCACATACAAAAATGAGGACAGGCTACAAGAGTTGGGGCTCTGCAGCCTGGAGAAGAGAAGGCTTCCAGGAGACCTTATAGAAGCATTGCAGTATCTGAAGGGGGCTACAGGAAGGCTGGGGAGGGACTACTGACAAGGGCTTGCAATGACAGGACAAGGAGCAATGGGTTTGAACTGGCAGAGGGGAGATTTAGACTGGATGTTAGGAGGAAGTTGTTTGCAGTGAGGGTGGTGAGACACTGGCACAGGTTGCCCGGGGAGGTTGTGGCTGCTCCCTCCCTGGAGGTGTTGAAGGCCAGGTTGGATGAGGCCTTGAGTGCCCTGTGCTAGTGGGAGGTGTCCCTGCCTATGGCAGGGGGTTGGAACTGGATGATCCTTGAGGTCCTTTCCAACCTAGAGAGGTAGTAGAGCCTCCACTTCTGGAGACTTTCAAAACCCACCTAGATGCTCTCCAGTGCAAAATGCTCTAGATGAACCTGCTCTGGCAGCAGGGTTGGACTAGATGATCTCCAGAGGTCCCTTCCAACCCCTATTACTCTGTTTCTGTTACAGACCATCTCGGTGTGCTCAGAGGTCTTGCTCTAGGTATTTAAAAATGTAATCTGTAAACACTAGATGGAGCTAAAAGATCTTTTTCTGTATCCTGCAGGCAACACTGATTTGCAAACACTCTACCATTAATGCCAATTCCCACGTTGAGTTCTAAGCAAAAGAAAACAAAAAAAAAAAAGGATTTACCATCTTTCCATCTACTGTGCACCTGCTCAGCACTTGTATCTGTAACAAGACTGTGGTAGGGTATGAATGAAATAGTAAATTCCTTCTGGCTTTGTTTTCATGTAAAATAGTTCAGAATATAAGCAGCCATCTGTACCTTGAAGGAAAACAAAATTTTCTATCATACTGGCATTCTGATAGATGTGAAGGCATTTATGTCATACCCATCCTGAACAGGGTAGCAGCAGCAGGATGCTGCCTTTTGTAGCTCAACCATCCAGATACTGCATGATTTTCCCCTTCATGAATAAAAGTGCAAACCTTAAATTATACAATGCCACAACCCTCTGATGAAGCATGTGAAGAATTCTTCTGAATGGCAGTTCAATTTTCATGTGGCCTGGGCAACATTAAGAATGCATAATTCAGTGACCTGCTGTGCACAAATTCCTATTTCAATTCACTTTTCTTGTCACTCTTAAAAAAAAAAAAAGTCTGCTTTTGCATCATTCCATAAATATGTATTTGGATAAAATCTAATGAAAAAATAAAATCAATAACACTCTTTTCTTTCAAAGTAAACCTGAAAGAAGAGGGGGAACCCTTCCAAGTAGTGAAAAAAAGGGGAAGGATGGAAAATAAAATGCTGGGAAAAGGCAACAACTTTTCTTTTTTGATGAGTGGAATTGATGTTTTCAAGGAATGCTATAAAAACTCATCAACTGAAAAATAAAATGCTGGGAAAAGGCAAAACTTTTCTTTTTTTTGATGGGTGGAATTAATGTTTTCAAGGAATGCTATAAAAACTCATCAACTGAAAAATAAAATGCTGGGAAAAGGCAAAACTTTTCTTTTTTTTGATGGGTGGAATTAATGTTTTCAAGGAATGCTATAAAACCTCATCAACTGAAAATAAAATGCTGGGAAAAGGTAAAACTTTTCTTTTTTGATGGGTGGAATTGATGTTTTCAAGGAATGCTATAAAAACTCATCAACTGAAAAATAAAATGCTGGGAAAAGGTAAAACTTTTCTTTTTTGATGGGTGGAATTGATGTTTTCAAGGAATGCTATAAAAACTCATCAACTGAAGAGGATTTCTATGCTCTCCACTTCAAAAAAGAAATAAATGGATAAAATGACACATGATAATATTCTACTCAGTCCCATCATTCCAGATCTGATCAGCTTTAGATGACAAGAGTTATGAACTTGATAAGCTCCAAGCATACAGAATGTAAGTAGTAGTAAAATACATAGTGTGGAGTATCTTTGTATTTTAGAAGTTAGAGGGAGAGCATAGTACTCACAGGAAATCATAAGGTTTTTACTTGAGAAGCTGGTACTTTAGAATCATAGAATGGCTTAGGCTGGAGGAGACCTCAGAGATCATCTATTCCAACATCTTTGCTGTGGGTAGGGATGGCTCTCAACTCATCCAGCCTGGCCTTAAACACCTTCAAGGAGGAGACATCCATGACCTCCCAGGGCAACCTATTCCAGAGTCCCACCACCCTCCTATTGAAGGATTTCTTCCTAAAATCCTAAACTTACTCCCCCCTCAGCTTGCAACCGTTCTCTCTTGTCCTGTCACTAGACACCCTTACAAAAAGTCCCTCTCAAGACTTTCTGTAGGACCCCTTCAGGTATTGGAAGGCAGCTATAAGGTGTCCCTGGAGTTTTCTCTTCTCTAGGCTGAACAACCCCAGCTCTCTCAACCTATCCTCATAGTAGAGGTGTTCCAGCTCTTCATGGTCCTTCTCTGAACCTCCTCCAACAACTGTGTTCTTCTTATGATGGGCACACCACAACTGGATGCAGTATTCAAGGTAGAAATCTATGAGATCCTTCATGGGCACCATTCAGCACCAGTGAGAAAGATGAGAATTGAGCATTTCTTTAGAGAATTCATTTTAATGCTAAGGATCCCTTTAATAAGCCATCAACTTCTGTGCTACTTTGAACCTGCTTATTACAAGACTCCAGTATCTGCAGGAATGGCTCAGACATCATTGTAAGCTATGAAGAAAGGTAAAAATGAACTTTGTGTGCCTTGCCTGGTCAGAGCAATACAGCTCTGCAACATGCTAAAGGAAGATGAGCTTTGCTGTAAGGCAACACCCCCCAGATGAGAGAGGATAATGGGGAGTGCCTTGAGTGTCAAAGAGGAAGAGAGGAGTTAAAACAAAAAGGTGGAACCTTTGAAAATTTTAGAACATGCCAACTGCAGCTAGGAGCAAGCAGGGGATGATAATGGGAAAGTTCAATGGGAAATAAGCATCAGGCAGAAAAAGTTGGTGCAAAATGCTCTGGGGCAACACAAGGGTACTCCATGTCTGCAAAGTGGAGCAGGTTCCTGCACAACAGCACTTTACAGAAGAGAAAATTAGAGAGTGAAGGGAATCTGGACAGATAATTATGAATAGATTTTTTTTTTTTTAACATATGCTTATTTTGTTTTATTTATTTTAGTGTTAATGTTTGCAACACAGAAATCAAAGGCATAAAAATAATATAGGTGTGGTACAAAAGGACACCAAAAGGCAGATAGTTGCAAACAGTGTCTGGAAGGCAGACTTGGTTCTCTGCATGGAATGTATCACTTGAAATACAACTCTCCACCTTTCTACATCACCTTCCACAGGAGAAAAGTCCAGAGAGCTGCCATGGTAGTTAACTCTGCCAGACACCTGAGGTACTGGCACACTGAGGGCACAGAGTAAGAAGCCTGCATGCTTTACAAAAGCTAAAGCATCCATGAGATGTGAACACACATCACAGACTGGAGACATCCATCCTGTGCTTACCACTCAGCCCGAAATCACTCTGCAATACATGCAAAGAGCTGTGTGTTCTCTTCTGTACTTGTGATGCCTCGACATCAAGTACAAAAGCTGCTGTCAGCTCCTCCATGAGAGGAGAAAAAAATGTAACCATAAGGGTGCACCACTTGTTCCACAAGTGTAGCCTAGTCCCTGGCCAGGGGACCCATACTCAACCACCACAGCAGAGAGCAGGAACACTGCAATTCCTGGCAGAAAATCCCACTCACCAACCCTTGTAGACCCAACCCCACTTCCCCTCAAGACACCTAGCTCTTGCTCAGTTTTTCAACAACTCAAGAGAAATCAAATTGCCTTCACCTTCTGAGCAGAGGCTGCTCTCTTCTCCTGCTTGGCTTTCATTTCTGCCAGAAGTCCACTGCCCATCACCTGCACGCCATACCTTCGGCCTCCTTGTGGGCTTCCTTTGCTGTCAGCCTTTGCTGCATCATCAGACTGCACCTCCTCCAGTGAGTCTGGAGTCTTTAACTCCTCAGAGCGCTCTGTCCCACCATTCTGCTCTGCTGGCTTTACCTCTTTCTTGCTTGTCTCCACAGCTGGACTTTTGGAAGAAACTTTGGGTGAGGAGGGCTCCTCTGCCACCACCACAGTCTGAGGACGCTCAGATTTGGATCCTCTTGATTTAATTAAGTTAAGGAAGCCACTCTTCCTTGAGTCTCTTTTCTTCTTCTCATCCCCTGCTTCACTGGGCTCATTACCATCTGAACTCTTAGTTGATGGTCTCCTAATAAAAGACACAGACATTTTAAACTCTTCTCCACTCCCTTACTCCCCCCCACTTTTGTGTACCAAATGACTCCTGCTAGGCAGAGTTGATGCCTTGCATGGTCCATACGTTGCCCTGTGCCCAGTTTTTACTGGTATCTCTACATTTAAAACTGGACAATTAACATTGATCAGGCTGTCTTGAGGCCTTCCATGTGGTACAATGAAGACAAGCAGCCATTTCATCTGCACTGGGCACCCACTTGCTTCCAACAGCAGACAGTTCTGCCCAAGCTTTCAGTGCACATACAGGGCACAGAAGGACAACCAAGTTGGTGAAGGGTCTAGAGTGCAAGTCTTGTGGAGGGGTAGCTTAGGGAAGTGGTGGTGTTTAGCCTGGAGAAAAGAAGGCTGTGGGGAGAACTCTCACTCTCTGGAACTGCCTGAAGGGAGGCTAGTACTGAGGTGGGGGTCTTCTCCCAAGTAACAAGCAACAGAACAAGAGGAAATGGTCTCAAGTTGTGCCACAGAAGCTTTAGGTTGGACATTACCAAGGCCTTTGACACTATCTTCCATAACATCCTAGTGAGCAAGCTCAGGAAGTGTGGGATGGAAGAGCAGACAGTGAGGTGGATTAGGAACTGGTTACAAGACAGAGTTCAAAGAGTGGTGCTCAGTGGTGCCAGGTCCAGCTGGAGAGCTGTAACCAGTGGAGACCCCCAGGGATCAGTGCTGGGTCTGGTGCTGTTCAGTATCTTGCTCAATGACACTGATGAGGGCACAGACAGACAGACAGAGTCTGCTCAGCAAGTTTGCTGATGACACCAAGCTGGGAGGCTTGGCTGATCCAGCTGCAGGCTGTGTGGCCATCCAGTGAGACTTGGACAGACTGAGAGCTGGGCACAGAGGAACCAAATGAGGTTCAACAAGGACAAGTGCAGAGTCCTGCACCTGGGGAGGAATAATAAACTGCACCAGTACAGGCTGGGAGGTGATCTGCTGGAGAGCAGCCTTGTGGAGAGGGACCTGGGAGTGCTGCTGGGTAACATCCATGGCACAGCAATGTGCCCTGGTGGGCAAGAAGGCCAAGGGGATCCTGGGGTGTATTAAGCAGAGTGTGTCCAGCAGATCAAGGGAGGTTCTCCTGCCCCTCTGCTCTGCCCTGGTGAGACTTCATCTTGTGTACTGCCTTCAGTTTTGGGCTCCCCAGTTCAAGAGGGACAGGGATCTGCTGAAGAGGGTCCAGCAGAGGACTACAAGGATGATTAGGGGACTGGAGCACTGCCTGATGAGGAGAGGCTGAGGGACCTGAGGCTTTTTAGTATGGAGAAGAGAAGACTGAGAGGGGATTTAATAAATGTTTATAGGTATCTGAGGGCTGGGGGTCAGGAGAAGGGGGACAGGCTCTGCTCACTTGCTCCCTGGGATAGGACAAGGAGCAATGGATGTAAGTTGCAGCACAGGAGGCTCCACCTCAATGCAAGGGGGAACCTCTTTACTGTACAGGTCACAGAGCACTAGAACAGGCTCCCCAGAGAGGTTGTGGAGTCTCCTTCTTTGGAGACTTTCAAGGTCTGTCTGCATGCATTCCTCTGACCTGAGCTAGATTGTGTGGTCCTGCTCTGGCAGGGGGGTTGGACTGGATGATCTCTTTGGGTCCCTCCCAATCCCTGACACCCTGTGATCAGGAAGGATTTCTTTACTGAAAGAGCAGTCAAACTTTGGAAGAGTCTGCACAGGGAAGTGGTTGGGTCACCAACACCAGAGGTATTTAAATGATGTGTAGATGCAGTGCTTAGTGACAGGGTTTAGGGACCCTTAACCCAGCAAATCCATTTTTCAAAGCTACAGCAATTCTACCACTGCACATAATATACCACCCATGGCTTCACATGTCACTGCAGGTATTTATAACTCACAGTGACTTGAAAATGTTTGCTTTCCCTACCAGTTACCACCTCCCATTTTCCTTAGTGGATGTCACATACATCACAGAGAGAGTCATTCCAAGTTCTCTGGAGATCACCTTAGCTTTCTCATTTATTCATGCAAGTATTTGTGTGTGTGTGTGTGTCTGTGTGTATGTGCACAAACATGCATGAATGCCAGGACACCTAGATGCACAGCTCTGTAAATCTCCAACCAGTTACAGAGCAACTGTGTAAGCTGTATGAGCTTCATAGAAAGCTGAAGGAGACAGATCTGTCAGATGAAGGCATTGCCTAAATCTGAAATTGGTGAAACACATCTCAGCACATTTCTAAATCAAGGGAAATGTACTGTCATTTGCCAAAATACTGTACCCAATGGCAGTCCTTACTGGACAGTCACCTGTGGGTGCTACCAGCATTGGAGAGGAGATCCTCAACCAATGCACAGTTCTGCTTCAGCTCCAGTGAGCTCCAGAGTAAAATGAAGTTAACTGAATGAAGAAAATACATGCTGGTCAAAAATTGCTCCCTCCCTATTATATATTAAAGCAATTTATTTCTAAGTAGTCATTTTTAACAGAGGGCAATTGAAATCACAATGTCTTGACTACTAAGGTATTTTCTGACTTGGAGAACAATAACCCTTGATATTGGGAACAGAATTCACACACAAGTTATAAGTGCTAGCTGTCTAGCTATCAGGATGGATTTTACTTTTACATTTAATTTCAAGAACAATTAAATTTGAACTCACTTTGAATCCATTTTTGTCACTTTCTTTGTGAAAAATTCATCCACTCCTTCATCCACTCTCCCCATGAGGCCATTCTGATCCCCTTCTGGAGGCACTCCAGCAGACACCTGGCAGAAGAAAAAAAGAAAACCCTCTCTGGTATGTAATAATCCAAGCATACTTCTTTCAATTATAACAATTAGGAGTTAACACATCATCAAAACTGCATGTGCCAACAGTGCAGACAATGGAGTCACCACTGCAATTCCCCCTTTAGTCAGCACAGTTGATACTGCTGCATCAAATGCAAAGTAACTTCAAACACCAATGACGTGAGGCCAGGCCTGAAACGCCTTGAACTTGTGAGAACAGAGTATTAGTTCAGTTAGAAAATTTAAAAATCTAAGGAAAATTTAAATCCCAATCAAGGGGTGACCCCAAGAGAAAGTATTTTCAACAGCTAATGGCTCCCTCCTCTCCAGAGAAGAACATATGTTCTGGATTATCACAGTATCACCAAGGCTGGAAGAGACCTCAAAGATCATCAAGTCCAACCAGTTACCACAGACCTCAACAATTACAGATTTAGAGATTTAGGAACAGCTCCACCAGGCTAACAGAGCATTCTATAATTTATTCAGTCCAGGCTAACAGAGCATTTTATTATTTATTCAGTCCAGAACACCCAAAACCAGAGACTCTAAATACAGAGTCAGGTGTTTCACTTTTGGAACCAAACACAGATTTTCACCAAGTGTCTGAAAATGGAAACCCTACTCCCTTTCTTTGGTTTTCAGTGGCCACATTCTGAGTGTGGGTGATTTGAAGCATCTAAATCAGGCTGACTTAGTAATAACTGCCAACCACAAAAGCCCTGTGAAGATTAGCTGGCGACTCTGCAGCTTCTTGGGAGGATATTTCATGTTGTCTGGCTTATGTGGCTTTGATGTGGAAAAGCTCTATTACCAGTAGTGAGCTTACTTCAATTTAAATGCTGCATGGAAACCTTTTCAATGACTACAGAGGACTCCACAAGACCCAACACAGTTGCACTCTTGGTAGTGCTAACAACCAGGAACCAGTCTGCCACAAAATAGCAGGGTTTGCAGTTTGAGACAATTTAAATCAAAGCATCTCCTAGCTGCCACCATAACTCAGAGTAATCCCAGCTTCCCTTTTCAGCTGGAATACACTCTCTTTTCTGTGCCTCTGAGGAGTAAAATACTCTTAAAAGCTGCTGCTAACATCAAACATAGCCTCATTAAGCCAGGACAGGGGATTGCACATGAGCTAATGCTTTGACACAGCCAGGAGTTTTCTCACTTGACATGGCTGAACCTTCTTAGAAGCCTAACATTGACTTTGTTAGCAAAGATGACAGTTAGTATGCTACTGATACTTCTGCAGCAGTGTAATATTGATCTGAAAAAAGCCTACCTGATAACTTTGGTGCCAGTCAAACTACATCATTTCTATAAAACCCAGTTTCATTCTAGGAAGTAACAATGATTTTCCAGACTCACTCCTGGGTTGTCAGACCACTGTAAATATTTACCTTCCCAGGCAAAACAGACTTGATCCTGACATTTTGACTGAAATACATCAAACAGAAGTGGTCAATCCCTTCCAGTACCTGAAGGTGCCTTTCAGTACCTGAAGGGATCCTGCAGGAAGGCTGGAGAGGGACTTTTCATAAGGATGTCTAGCCATAGGACAAGAGGGAGTAGTCTTAAGCTGAGGGAGAGTAGGTCTAGACTGGTTCTTAGGAAGAAGTTCTTCAGTATGAGGGTGGTGGGACAATGGAATAGGTTGCCCAGGGAGGTTGTGGATGTCTCCTCCCTGATGGTGTTACGGCCAGGTTGGATGAGGCCTTGAGCAGATGAATCTAGTTGAGAAGCATCCTTGCCCATGGCAGGGAGGTTGGGCTAGGTGATTCTCTAAGGTCCCTTCCAACCTGTGCCATTCTAGGATTTTGTGCATTTCAACAGAAATGAAAAATCATTAAATGTCAATATTGCAGCCCCCCCCAGACAGGAGGAACAAACATGTAAGTATCAAAGGGAAGTGCATTTTCTGAAAAGGAGTGCAAGAATTCAATGATCTACAGCAAATTAGATCTATCTCAAAAAAAGGAAGAAAACCATTTTAGAAACTTGCTGCTGCTTGGATGTGAAGGAGCAGCAAGTTCCCAAAAACATACAGAAGATGCAGACTAATGCTGAGGACCTGAAGACAGAGGAATTTCTTATGTATGTTTATTGTAATGGCTTTTCAAGATCAACATTAACATAAAAGACTGAGCTCTAGTTTATTTCATGTTTTATACTCCTATTTGTCTATTTTATTTATGGTTGGGTTTTTTTGTAGCCATCTGTTTCTTTATTAAGAAAAAAAGCTGTCTTGGAAGCAGAAGTCAGATGAATCAGAATGTTTTTCACACACAGACTCAGCTCTTTGCTGTACTAAATCCTCACGTGTCATGGAAGGCATGATACCTGGCTGAGAGCAGCCTGAGGAGAAGGCCCTGGGGGTCTGGGGTGATGAAAAGCTCAACCTGAGCCTGCAGTGTGAGTGCAGCCCAGACAGCAACTGTGTGCTGGGCTGCAGCAAGAGCAGTGTGGGCAGCAGGGCAAGGGAGGGGATTCTGCTCCTTTACTCTGCTCTCCTCGCACCCCAGCTGCAGTCCTGTGTGCAGTTCTGGAGCCCCCGGCACAGGAAGGACATGGAAGTGTTGGAGCCAGTCCAGAGGAGGCCATGAAGATGATCAGAGGGCTGCAGCAGCTCTGCTATGAGGACAGGCTGAGAGAGTTGGGGCTCTGTAGCCTGGAGAAGAGAAGGTTTCAAGGAGACCTTATAGACCTTCAAGATCATCCAGTTCCAACCCCCTGCCATAGGCATGGACACCTCCCACTAGCACAGCT
>VWZE01013840.1:11800-25884 GCA_013396675.1 Eubucco bourcierii | reverse complement strand
AAAAATAAAAAAAAAAAAAAAAAATTAAAAAAAAAAAAAAAAAAAAGCACTGCTCTGCTCCAGGAAAAGGATTCATGACCAGTTCTGAACCTCTTCAGAGCCCTTTTTAAAAGCAAAGCTGACCTGCAGGTTGTCTAAGGAGTTAATCCCAGTTTCTGCAAAGATGAGCACCTGTTCTGGCAGAGTCACCCATGCTGCCTTTAGTGACATCCATTTGCTTGCTAGCCTTGAAGCTTAGTGGTTTCAAATCTGAAGAGTCAGTCAGGAAGCTGTTATGGCTCACAACTCATTAACAAAACTGCTAATCAAGTTTAGCAGTATGGATTTTCTATGAGCCAGGAAACACATCGTTGACACTGAGACTTCAGCTAAATCATTCATTGTTTAAGGCAAGTGTTTGCTGGGTTTTATGTACAGAAAGTTCAGTACAAAGATTTGCATGTGCTGCATTCATATCCCCATCCAAAGTAAGTCAGGAGGATTATTATGCCACTGTTATTTCACTCCCCTTGCAGCGCTACAGGCTGGGGACAGAGTGGCTGGAGAGCAGCCAGGCAGTAAGGGACCTGGGGGGTACAGGTTGACAGGTGACTGAGCATGAGCCAGCAGTGTGCCCAGGTGGCAAATGGCATCCTGGTCTGGATCAGGAACAGTGTGGCCAGCAGGACAAGGGAAGTTATTCTGCCCCTGTGCTTAGCACTGGTCAGGTCACACCTTTGGTGCTGTGTCCAGCTCTGGGCTCCTCAGTTTAAGAAAGATGTTGAGATGCTCAAATGTGTCCAGAGAAGGGCAGCAAGGCTGGGGAGGGGGCCTGGAGCACAGCCCTGTCAGGAGAGGCTGAGGGAGCTGGGGGTGGGCAGCCTACAGAAGAGGAGGCTCAGGGGAGACCACAGCACTGTCTAACAACTACCTGAAAGGAGGTTGTAGCCAGGTGGGGTTGGGCTCTTCCCTCAGACACCCAGGGACAGAACAAGAGGACACAGTCCCAAGCTGCGCCAGGGCAGGTTTAGGCTGGATATTAGGAAGTTCTTCACAGCAAGAGTGATTGGCACTGGAATGGGCTGCCTGGGGAGGCAGTGGAGTCACCACCCCTGCAGGTGTTCAAAAAGGGACTGGATGAGGCACTTGGTGTCACAGTTTAGTTGATTAGATGGTGTTGGGTGACAGGTTGGACTTTATGATCTCAAAAGTCTTTTGCAAACTGATTGATTCTGTGATTCTATTCACATGCTCAGGGTTATGACAGATTTTTATTAACAGGAAAGTTATTAGCCATCTTCTGAAGACAAGAAATGGACTTGCAGATTACAGAGCAGGTAGCAATAGCACTGTCTGGGCAACAGAGCTTTGTTTTTAACTGCCATGCACATTGCTGGGGCTGGAGGGGGGGGAAATGTGTCTATGTGCCTTCATCTATTGCAAGTTTCCACTTGCACATTTGAGAAGCATTATCAGATAACAAAATAATAGTTTGAAGACCAGCCAGGAAATAGCTTGCCACCTGAGCAGACTTATCCTGAAACTAATAAGCAGGTAAAGTGTTACCGCATCAGAAAGTCAGGTATGACTTTCAAAGTCACCAATAAATTAAATGCAATTGATTTGATGAGAAGTGATAGAACATTTTCAGCCAAAACTGCAGTGGAGTGTGCTGGTAGGTGGCTGGGAAATCTCTGAACTGCACATCTCAACAGCTGCTGATCATTCTCCCAAACCAGCAACAACCAAAGGCATCCACAACTCATGTAAGGAAGAGTTGAAGCAGTTGAGCATTTCTGGGACAGCAATTAGGATTAACTATCAGCAGTCCTAGCCCATTTCTCTTGTTAATGTATATTTGCATGCATTTTGGTGGTGTTCCTGGAAACCACATCTAGCAGGACAATGCAGCAACTCAGATGCTGAAGATCAGAAAGGAAGAGAAGACCTCCAACCACTCACTAACTTCACAGCCATAGTTCACAGCAATCCCAGATGAACACAGACAAGCTGAGAGTTGCATTGGCCCAAGGCACCAGTGCAAAGCACATCTCTTGTGCAGGGACTTAAATGCTCCAAGACATCCCTGACAGACAGCAACAGAATGATTTCATCTTCCTTCCAAGACAAGAAAATGCCCCTAGATGACCTTGCAGAGCTTGTGCTGATGACCATAAGCCAGTCTCTGGATCACTGCTACAACTTACTGTCAGCTTGGCACGACCCATCAGCAGCTTGGTTGCTGGGGATAAAGGCAGAGGGATAGAGATGCTTCCCATTTGCTTTAGCAGTATGAGTAACAGCTCTACACACACTGATGTGAAAACCTTCTGTTTTCCAGCCTGTTTATGAGGCACACAGATGAAAGGCTTCTTGCCAAGTGAACTTTCTGGATCACACACAGAGCAAAATGGGTCAAAGTATTAATTTAAATAGGCCACTGTGCTCTCTCTACAAAATATTAGATGTAATCTCAGCTTAATATCTCAGCCACTGTGCAGTATGCCACAGCTGCAGAGCACATGCCATTACTAAAGGAGGTATCTGAACTCCTGTGGGAAGATGTCTGCCTCTCCCCAAGCTGAGTCCTGGAAAAAGCTCAGGTTTGGAAGATGTGTTCCTTCTGCCTTCCCACCACCTCTAGACACACAAGAACAACGTGGCTCTCTGCTTTCTTTTACTCATGGTCTTTGCAGAGCAAATAGCTGTATCCACCTCCCCTCCACTTCTCTCACAGACTTGCTGTTCTAGCAGACCACCTCCTGAACTTGCTCCATGTTTTCCCTACTGTTCCATGACAACACTTTAGGCTGCTTAGCAGAGCAGATAAAAATATTAACTGCATTTCTGTGTCTTGGGAGGCTCTCTTGGGACTCTTAATCCTATACAACTGAAGATGGCTCCACGAAGGTAACCCTCTGCAGTTGATAGAAGCTAGCAAATCTCCACTGCACTCCCAAACAAGGGTTTATGTAGAGTACTCTCACCTGTCCAAGCTAACTATAAGTTCACAGGATCTCTACCCACAATCACTTTTTCAGGTGCCTCCCCCTTCTGACTTCCTTACAAAACCATCTGAGCTCTAGAGGTTTCTGAAATTATATTACCAACTGTGGAAGAACTCCCATATCTTGGGGATTAAAAACAACAACTAGAATCACTTTGAGTGCTGGAAAACAACGTGCTTTGAGCAACAGGGGCTCAGATCAATGTCTATGAATATCTGAGGGGTGGGGCCAAGCTCTTTTGGGTGGTCAGCAGGAGTAAGACAAGGAGCAGCAGCTACAATCTGGAACATAGAAGGTTTCACTTCAACATGAGGAGAAACTTCTTTACAGTGAGGGCGACAGAGCAGTGGAGCAGGCTGCCCAGGGGGGTTGTGGAGTCTCCTTCTCTGGAGACTTTCAAAACCTGACTGTATGCTTTCCTGAACAAGCTGCCCTAGGGGATCCTGCCCTTGGCAGGGAGGTTGGACTTGATGATCTCTGGAGGTCCCTTCCAACCTCTAAAGTTCTGTGATTCCTTCGTTATACAAGTAATTGACATTACTCTCAGTGCTGAGGGATATGCTTATTTCCATGGTTTTCTCCTCCTCTGAACTGATTTATATTCAGTGGTACTAGATAAAAGGATGCTCTGTGACCCTCTTGCCACCTCCCTTTCAGAAGACTTTGAACAACCTAATGAACAGCTTCCCCCCCACCTCTTGAAACTGAGCTCTCCAACCAGCCTCCTTTCAATCCTCCTTCCCACAAAACCAGGTATAGGATTTCAGCTTAAGAAAAACGTTAAAGGCAACAGCACAAAAGGAGTACAGCAGTAAAAAGCTCAAGGTGGTTGAACTAGACAAAACAAAAAAAAATACAGCTGTCAGAACTGAGGTAATCCCTGACATCTCTTCCACCCTCAAGGCAAGGAAGCCCAAGTTGATGCTCATTTTTAAGCCATTCTTCCATTAAGCTCAATAACACTTGAGAGCAAGACTAAATCAACAGACTCTCATTCTGAGCAGCAACATCCATGCTTAAACCTCCAACATCAGCACTCTGCTTTGGTTTGGTCTCAAAGCCAAGGGATGCTTTAAATTCAGGTGCTACGGTGGCTGAACGTGGTAAGATTCAATCTCATCGGCGAAGCGCCGCCGATTTAATTTTTAGGTGCAGATGGATGGCACTACAGTCTCCCAGGAGATTCACAAAGCAGTACAGAGGCAAATGGAGCACAAAAATGTAAACAAGTAGGCCAGAAACAGCAGAGCTAAAAAAATACTTACACTTGTACAGCAGAGAGTCTCCATGCAGCAAAAAAAGAAAGAAAAAAAGAATATGAATGGGGAAGACAAAGCAATAGCAGTTCTCAGGAAAGGAGGCAAAACCAGAAATCACCAAAATAAAGAAAAGCCAAAACACTTAAAAGTATTAGCAGGAAAGATGACATGCAAGAATGAGGTAAAAATCCTTTCCATTTGGAGATGCTATACATTCCTGCTGCCAGAGGATAACCAGGGAAGGATGCAATCTCTCTTTGTTGCATAGGTACTGGGACAAATTCAGGTTTGGCACTTGCCATGGGTACCAACCTACCATGTGCTGTCCCAGTGCAGTGTGGGGGTTCATTTTTCTAGCACCAGTAGTGAGAAATGGTGGGCATCGAGTGGGCATCGAGTCAGTCACCAGCAAATTTGCAGCTGACACCAAGCTGGGGGCTGATGTTGTTTGGCTGGAGGGCAGAAGGGCTCTGCAGTGGGACCTCGACTGCCTGCACAGATGGGCAGAGTCCAAGGGGATGGAGCTCAACAAATCCAAGTGCCAGGTGCTGCACTTTGGCCACAACAACCCCATGCAGAGCTACAGGCTGGGGTGGGAGTGGCTGGAGAGCAGCCAAACAGAAAGGGATCTGGGGGTGCTGACTGACACCTGCCTGAACATGAGCCAGCAGTGTGCCCAGGTGGCCAAGAAGTGAGGTGAGAGGTCTTGAGCACAGCCCTATGAGGAGAGGCTGAGGGAGCTGGGATTGGTTAGCCTGGAGAAGAGGAGGCTCAGGGGAGACCTTCTTGCTGTCTACAGCTACCTGAAGGGTGGTTGTAGCCAGGAGGAGGTTGCTTTCTTCTCTCAGGCAAGCAGCACCAGAACAAGAGGACACAGTCTCAAGCTGTGCCAGGGGAAGTTTAGGCTGGAGGTGAGGAGAAAGTTCTTGCCTGAGAGAGTCATTGAGTGCTGGAATGGGCTGCCCAGGGAGGTGGTGGAGTCAGCGTCCCTGGAGGTGTTCAAGGCGGGTTTGGACGTGGCACTTGGTGCCATGGTCTGGTCTTGAGGTCTGTGGTATTGAGTTGGACTTGATGATCTTTGAGGTCTCTTCCAACCTTGGTGATACTGTGAAAAACCCCTGCATTTTTGTCATGTCCTACTCTGAAGGAAGTTTCTGAATTAAGAATCAGCAGTTTGTTGTGGAAAACAAGAGGGCAAGGAAAACAAAACAGAGCTTCTGTTTAAAGAAAAGGGACACAAATTTGTTGCCCTGAGGTTTAAATAAACTTAATTCAAAGCAGCAGCATTTTTTCTTCCCATAAGAAGGCTTAGAAGGGCAGCCTTTCAAGCACTTTCAGCATGTTAGGAGAATGTCATTCCATTACTAAAGAAAGACTTTTCCTCTCCCCTTTGAGAAAGAAGAAAAAGGAAATAGCACAGCCACTATACAAAACAAAGCAATGCCATATCTCACCTCTTGGGTGGCACATGGCTTAATTTAGAGTAAGAAAAAACTATCATTCAAAGTGCAGTTTTGTCTTCACATTGATTGGGAACTGCTGCTATAACAACACTGCAGGTATTAGCAGAGTGTTTATGGCAGAAGTCAATATCCATGGTCTGGTTTAAACTTCTCAGCAAGGAAGTGATGCATTTTTAAATGGCTACTGCACTGGCATTCAATTAGCAGCAGTGAAAAGAGTCTGCACATAACATGAAGTTCATAATTTAATTGCTGAAGGGATAGAAAGGTCACATTTTCAGTGCTTTGACATTTTCAGCAGTAACAATCCACTTATGGTTCATACTTCTAAGCTTATCTGTAGCTGAAAGTTCTAAAGTGGGTTTACTCTATCAAGAGCAGTGTCACTGCACGCAGGTCCTTCTTTTTTACTCTATTGTTCTCAGGGGGGTTATTTATTTGTCTGATGGGGTTGGGGTTTATTTCTGTCTTTCCCTTCAGAAACTTTGGCTTTATGCAGGAGTTCCCAGCCAGCAGTGATTCAGGCAGACCTCATCACTAATCTCATTTTTTTGGTATGCTATCCACACATGCATACACTTTAAACTCCATTTCCCTGCCAGAATTCATGTTCTCTCTTCTCTTGCCCTCCTTCCATACTACCATTCAGTAGAGCTGCTCTGAGTTTGCAGGAGACATTGCAGAATTCATTCAGATATGTCTGAAAACCTGAAATCATCTTAAAAATAAATCTGTAGCACTCTTTAAAACACAATCTCCAACACTGTTCCTCTTTCAGACAGTATTGGTAGTACTCCAGTGTGCTCTGTGTATTTAATGCCCAGCCAGGGAAGTTATTTATACTACACAAGCAGCTGAAAGTGTGATCAGGACCAAAGTTCAAAGCAATGCATATGTAACAGGAAGCAATCCCAGGATCTGGAGGAGTTCACAGTCTGTATCTCTGATCCAGCAAGGGCTTTTAGAAACTCCTACCTTCCACACTTTAGTGAACTCCCCTAAGTGAGTGCAACTACTGAGCTGCTTAAAAGTTAAAAGGTGGTATAAAGCTTGTGGATGGGGAGTAAGGAGGGAAAAGGAGGAAAGAGAGGCACATAGCAAGCAACAGGTTAGACAAGAAAGCATCATTAAGCAAAGCAAAGAGCTTGCCTGAAGTCACCAAGGAATCTGGTCACTCTGCAGGGAACCTAATACCAGTCTTCAGACCTCTGAAGTGCTACAGACCACAAGGCCTCCCAACCCTCCCCCTTCTTTTGCTCTCAGCATAATTGCAAACCAAAGTGGTCTGCCTCCCAGCGCACACAGGCCATTCCTTAAGACAAAGTGCCAACCCACAACTGAAAATTCCAGCCAAATTCAACCCAAACAAAATCAGGCACTAGACTGGGGAAGCCTCAGAATGTGCCAACTGGGAATGAGCTGTCAGCAAAACGTATTTTCAAGGATTCATGCAGAAGGTTTTAAACCAGTGCTAAGCTGTTTCACCTGTATGCACTTTGTGAGGAATGCCTTTTTAAGAAAGAGGCATGAGAGAACAAGGTGTTTTATCACAAGTCCTGTGCTTCTCTTTTGCTGTAAAGAGTTCGTGGCAAAGCTGCCACGACACAGTTTCCATTCTCCCATGTACCAGTATAGGTTGAGGACTGACCTACTGGAGAGTAGTATAGGGGAAAGGGACCTCGGGGACCTGGTGAAGGATGACATGAGCTAGCAACATGCCCTTGGGGGGGGCTAAGAGAGTGGTTAGTAGGTCAAAAGAGGTTCTCCTGCCCCTCTACTCTGCCCTGGTGAGGCCACATCTGGTATACAGTGGCCAGTTCAGGAAGGACAGGGAACTGCTTGAAAGAGTCTACAACCTCCCTGGGCAACCTGTTCCAGAGGAATATGTCCGCCCTGCAAAGCAGGACTGCTCATCCTTGAGCAGTGAATTGAGCCCTGGTTGGCAACAAGGCACTGGATTCTGCGATTTCCCAGAGACCATGGACACAAACTTGACCTAGAGTCTCTAAATACCCACAGCACTGGAAGTGGTCCACAAGATAAAAACAGGTTCTGATTGGCTTTGAGTGCAACTACCCTGACACACAAGGTCTTGCAATGACAAGACAAGGGGCAGTGGGTTTGAACTGGCAGAGGGCAGATTGAAACTGGATGTTAGGAGGAAGTAGTTTGCAGTGAGGGTGGTGAGACACTGGCACTAGATTTTGGCAAGAACTCCTCCAAAGGAACTCCTGCTAATCTGCCACGGGCAATAGTGAGCAGTTTCCTACAAAGAGAGGCTGTGGAAAGATGAATTCTTTATCTATCTGTGCTGAACATCATCTGACTCCACGGCTCGGTTGGCAAAAGGGATCACACAAGTGCCCCCTGATCCAGCCCTTGCAGAGGGGCTTTAATCCTCACAACTTTACCCAAATCAGGTGAAGTGATCCCTGCTGCTGCCTCTCTGGGTGAGAGCTGGCTGGCAAGGCAGGTGAGCCAAGGCAAGGTTAGCCACCTCCCCTGCAGAAGGGTGGATGGGTGTCCAGCACCAAGGTACAGTCTGCAACAGCCAACTGGTGCCTGCTGAGGTTACACTGCCTGCAGCTTAGGCATCCAAATTCTTGCCAGCCAGGGCTGGCAGTACCTATAGGCTGCACAGCCACATGGTCAAGAACTTTATCAGCCAGAGACTAACTTCTTAGCAAAGTCCCTGTTAAAAATATCTGCAAACCAGACCACTGTTTCAGTGAGTGCTTTCTTACTGAACTCTCCTTTCAATGTGGCTTTTTCATGACATGAAATAAAATGACTGAATCTCAGTATCAGTAAGACAATCACTGTTATTCTCCTCCTCTCCACCCCCAACACAAATCTGGGTCTACTGGGGCAAGCTGGGGCAAGCAAAGGCATCAGCATTATGGGAAGACAAGCTCCAGATGCAGAAGTGCCACCATGCAAAGAGAACACCCAGCAGCTGCATTTTTAATTCTCCTTTTAACCTAAGCAGAAAACAATCTCCAATTTTGCACTATTTTTTTCCCTACCCAAGCGTGCAGTGCTTTTAGTAGAAGCACTTTATCACATTCTTCATTTACTTTCTGTGGCGCCAACAACATACCCTAAATTAGGAGAAACTGCTTTGAACTCTAAGAAATCTCAGTTGGTTTAAGAAAAACATACTATGTATCAATTATCCATCACCTCCTTCCACTCACAGACCAAGAAAAAGACATTGAAAGCCAAGTTCCTTTTAAAGTGTTGCAGCTGGGAACACGTAACCCTCATGAGCCTGACAGAAACTGTAGTCTGTAGACGTAAAAGGCACTGAATCAACATAGATAAGGACCTCTAAAAGCAGTGAGGATGCTGCAAAACTACATATAAAGGACCTTAGTAAAAGATAGGTAATAGATATTCATCATTAACACCACCATAATGCTAATGGTGAAGCTAACACACCAACAGACATCTTGCCAATTAGCTATTGACAGGTTCTGCACCATCATTGCATCAGCTCCCCTTGTGTCTTTCTCAGCCACAGCACCACATGTGCAGGGGAGGGTTTAGGGAGCACTCTGCTGCCATCCCCCACCCCCCCAGGGCATGTTTTTATAAACTGTCCTAGTTTGGGATGAGTCAGAAACATTACTGGACTCCCACTGAAGTAGATTTGCTCACATGGCTGTGATGGAGCCTTTTCAGAAGCCAGGAATGCTCTCGCATATGATAATGCCAATTCCTAGATTCCCACGGAGTGCTGCATCTATTACACATCAAAGGCCCATTTCTGCTAATGCATACAAGAGAGAAACTCAAGTGTCACAACCAATTTAATCCAGCATTCATCCAGGTTGCTGCCTTTGCCCTCATCCCTGCCTGCTTGTTCCTGCTGCCCAGGATTGGTTTTGTGAACTTGACCAGAGGACTAGGCAGTCTGTAAACTCACCTGGGAATAAAAATCCTCTGTAAAAAGCTTCATTTCCAGCTGAATCAACTCCCATACCCAGTTTGCAGTGAGGCCATGTGAACACTTTTACAAGTTTGAAAGCATGGGCAGAGAGGAGTGAGTTGTGTACAGCAGAAAGTAGAAACGCTCTTCTCAGCAAGAGCAACGATGGATGAAGCCAGTTGTGGAGCTACAGCTTCGTTTGTAGCACAGAACATAAGGATTCCAACAAGAACTGAGCTTTTATTGCAGTAGGTGTTCTACCTGTGTGGACTACCTATGCCTGAGACATTCTGTTGCAAGTAAATAGCAACAAGAACCAGATGCACAGTACACCAGGGCATAACAGAGTTTCTTTTTTCTTCCTGCAGTAACAGTGCACATGGACACGAATCTGCACTGTGATTTTCTCCTTCCAGGGAAGCAGCTGAAGGGGTTTCTGTTGCTCTAATTTGTTTTGGATAAGGAGATGGGGAGAGAAAAGCTTCCAGGTGGTACTTCCTGAGTTTTGTTTTTTACAAATAAACCTAATTCTGGTGTGGTGAGGGCAATGGCTCCCTTTTCTCTGAAGACACTGAGGTCCATACACTCTTTATCTTACAGGACCCACAGCTTCATAAATCTTCACCCTGGACTGCTAAATTGTAATCTGTTAAACGTTTGACAATGGCTACTTAGTTCAATTTCCAAGATAAAACATACACCAATCCATAAATATTCTGCTACTTCTGTACATGTTGTTGTTTTTTCTTCCCTCTACTGTGCAGATGAAATCTGTTATTCACTAAGGACTAAATCATTAAGATGTTGCTTGTGGGATTCCCCACCCCCCCCCAAACTTTTCTCCATTAAATTTATGGACCCCTCTATATGGTTAAAATTAGAAACAGATGAGAAACAGCCAAGTTTCAATATTCATCATGGGCAATCCCTTTCCATTAGCTACAAGCATTTCTGCAAACACATAATTTACCACCCAAGGACTTCAACCTTATGCTGGAATGCTTTTAAAGAAGATTTATAAGCAGACATGTGCATTGCAACCCACAACTCTCTTACAGGTTTCAAACAATCTCCTACCATATCTCTTCAGAATGCTAATAGCCTCTGCTTTCTACTAAAACAATACTCACTTGGACTGCATGCTTGTTACAACCTATAGCAATAAAATGATATTGGTGAAATGGATATTTTAGAGATGATGAGCAAACAGATGTCTTGTAAAAAAAGCCATTTCTCTAGGAGCTTTTCTTTAAGTATCAGCTCAATTCTGGTGATTTTCTAGTACTCTGCAAAACCAAACCATATAGCTAAGAACATACAAACATAAAGCCACATAGCTCAGAACAAACAAACAAAAGAAAACCCCAGGAAACTGCAGAACATCACAGTTAAACACCATCTAACAGAGATGCTTCATCACCTTTGGGTGGAGAATTGAGCACTATTTAACATCTTTTTCTTCTGGGAAAGGACTAATGGCTATGAAAGAATAGAGTGCAACTACAAGTACTATGCAAAATTAAACCAAGTAGTATCTATCTGCCTACACAATTGCACACACATGATAGTCACTCAGCAAAAAAAGAGTGCTTTATTTAAAGGCAGCTTTAAAATGCTTGGTTTAGTTTAAAATCTGTCACTCCCATCATATATGCACAGAAAAAAATTAAGGGAATCTGTACTATTTTGTGAAGTTAATTCATAACTGAATTACGAATTCATAAGGTCTGAAAAGCAGGTTGTGGTTTTTCCTTTAATTTGAGAACTGGAATTAAATTTTCTGCATAAGGATTTTTCCTTCCATTCTACTTGCACACAACTTTTATCTAATGACATCACCACGAAGGCAGCTCTAATTAAATGTGGACAACAAAGACAGCTCTAGATTAGGGAAGCATCAATTTAGTGTACTGCAGCTCAAGGAGATGACAAACTCCCAAGTCCATAATGTTCCAGCTACTGCAGCCTGCACTGGACCACTCAATCACTCCCAGACTTCTCCAGAACTCATTTAACACACCAGCACATTCATGTATGACTGACAAATGTATCATATTATGGGCTCTCAGACCACTGTTGAAGGCTGGAAGAGAATCATATCCTAAGCTGAAGCTCATATGCATTGACTGCACACTTTGGTATTTAATAAGTCCAAATTCCCACAACAAAAGATACAGGAAATAACATTTAGAAGTCTGTTCTTCAGCAGTGCACTGCATGGACCCATTTGGATTATTTTGTTGTGTCTTGTCTGTGTTTGTCATACATATCAGAATTCAGGGCAACTCTGCTCTGGCAGAGAAATCTTCACAGTCACTCTGCACCCTGCCTGAGAATAGCTGGCTGTGAAACACAGCAGTGCCTGTTTGTTGGCTCTTATCACCAACGTTGGAAGTTTCAAATCTCCTTGTGCTCCAGCCCATGTTTAATAAACAACTCTTCCTATTTTCCACTTTCTATCTGCATACAAGAATGAACACCTTATAAGCATTTAATGACAAATACACAAACAGATCTACCTCACTCATATTCACCTTGCTTCAGTCTGCTATGTAATCTATCTGGAATCACAGAGTCAAAACTGAACCTGGATCCTCTTTCCCCTTGCCCCCCGTTGTTTAGTCCAAATACAGCTTTCAAGGGGGGGTGGTGAATAACCACACACTGGTGTCTAACCACACACTGGTGTCTACATTGCCTCATCCAGAATAGTGATCCTTGATAGGTTTGTTGAAGAAAACAAGAATGGATAGAACAAGTATACTAAAGATAATGGTATTGCAAATGGAAAAACCCAACCAGCTCCCCCAAAATGGTGGTCCAAGCTTAGTGCTTTTCTTCAGTTCAAAATCTCTTCTTCTCCAGACATCTTAACAACTATCTGGAGCAAACTGATATACAGGGTGTAGAACAGGTGACTTTTCCCTGCCATGCCAGCAGTGTGATCAGCCTCACCTCCTGTTCCTTTTTCCTTTGGCAATAGGAAATTAGGCTCCCAAGTATGCACAACACCAAGCTACAACAAGTCAAGGTTTTGGGTCGGATACACAGACTACACAGCTGAGTGCATCACATGCTCACAAGGATGGGATCTGTTCTACCAGCACACTTTGTGATGCTTAGGGATTTTCAGTGGCCAAACAAGGCAATGTTCTGGACTAATGCCATTATGGAAGAGGGATTTAAAAAGCTATTTCTTATTTAAGCTTAAAAACAATCAGAGGAAACCAGGTTCATAATTCCAGTTCATAAAATCATATGCTTCTCTTTCTAGTAAAAGCTTTCAATCAGACTCCACCTGGAGTCCTGTGTGCAGTTCTGGAGCCCCCAGCACAGGAAGGAAATGGAAGTGTTGGAGCAGGTCCAGAGGAGGCTGAAATTGTTTACTGTACTGTTTATTGTAGCAATGCAAGTAAAGGTGAGGCCCCTGAGTAGCTATGAGGAAAGAAGTAAAAAAAATGGAAAATTTTCCTCTGCTGAACAGCAACAGGGAAAACGTTCACAAGCTAACATTGATTCTTTTTTATAGAAGCCAATTCCTGCCATCGGTTTCTGTTACCATGAAACTGCCAAATGATACTCTGGAAATTATTTTCCTTCCTTTGGCTTGTGTGCTTAACTAAATGGGTTGAGGACTGTGTCTTACCATACAGGTGTCCAGATCCTCCAAACGTTCTATCTCAGTCAGTTCCTCAACTGTGATGATGGAGCGTTTAGTTGGTTTCTCTTCAGCTAACTCAATTTCCAGTGATTCCTGCTGGGGAAGAGGTTTGCCACGTCTGGTCAAGTGGTCAGCCTGAAGGCAAGGAGATAAAGACAAGAACACACCAATCAAACTGCTGAAAAAGGCAAACCAAACCTAATCAGAAAGCTCACAGAACTTAAGTGACCACAGATCCTAAAAGACCAACCACAAAGGCAAAGCTTAGTTTTGTGTGTTATCAATTAAGGTTTGGTTTTTTTGCTCCCTCTCCTCCTCCTTTTTTTTTTAACTGGAAAATCCCTTCCATCACACATGGTAAGAAGAAAGGGAGAAAATAAAAAATGAAAATGAAAGGTCAGAAAAAAAGCCAACCCTACTTATGCCTTATAATAGTATTATGAGGCTTCCTCAGTATATTTCTGCCTTTATTATAAGGAAAATAAAAAGATAGAATCATAGAATTGTAAGGTTGGAAGGGACCTCAAGGATCATCCAGTTCCAACCCCCTGCCATAGGCAGGGACACCTCCCACTAGCACAGGTCACTCAAGGCCTCCTCCAACCTGGCCTTGAACACCTCCAGGGAGGGAGCAGCCACAACCTCCCTGGGCAACCTGTGCCAGTGTCTCACCACCCTCACTGCAAACAACTTCCTCCTAACATCCAGTCTAAATCTCCCCTCTGCCAGTTCAAACCCATCCCCCTTGTCCTGTCATTGCAAGACCTTGTCAATAGTCCCTCC
>VWZE01013838.1:51241-66045 GCA_013396675.1 Eubucco bourcierii | reverse complement strand
GAGAGGGGAGATTGAGAGTGGAGATGATGAAGAAATTGTTGGGAGCGAGGGTGAGGAGAGACTGACACAGGCTGCCCAGGGAGGTTGTGGATGTCCCCTCCCTGGAGGTATTCAAGGCCAGGTTAGATGAGGCCATGGGCAACCTTGGGTGGTGGGAGGTGTTCCTGCCCATGGCAGTGAGTTGGCACTAGATGGTCTAGAAGGTCCCTTCCATCCCAACCCACTCCATGAATCTATGAATTTGTAATCTCCCCCTAACAGGCAGAGCAGGGCACAGGAGGGTGCTTAGGGCAAGGGGTATGAATGTGAGCTTCTCTCCCAGGGCTTTGTGGTCTGGAGGTGACTTCAGTCCCTCTCCCAGATACAAGGAGAATGTAGTGTAGAAAACCCAAGAGATATTTACAAAGTGCTGTAGAGATGAGAGAGGAAATTTCCCTTGGTTAGCTCTGGAATAAGGCGAGAAGCAGGGAGCAAGCCGAGGAGGCTGAGGGAAGATGTAAACAGTGTTAGGAGCAGTAAGCAGCAGGCTTTTAAAGAGTATAAACAGTCTGGGAAGGGGGAGGATAGCAAGATCTATTAAAATAAGCAGAAGGCAGTTAAAAGGGTAATTAGGAAGGCAAAAAGAAATAGAGAAGATTTAATTGCTGAGTATATTGGGACTTCAAAGGCTTCTTTAGAATATTCAGAGCAGGCAGAAGGTAGCAGAGGAAATGTGTCCAGTGAAGAGGAGGACAGCGACTGGGAGCAGGGGCTGGGTGGGGAACGTGTTTGTAAATCAGCTCGTCATGCCTCACCTTGCTCTTCTCTGCCTCTAGTAGCTGCTGGGCACAACTGGGTCCAGGACCCAGAGATGGCTGATGGCACAAAACTGTGTGGTGCTGGACTTACTTGGTGAAGGGATCCATCCAGAAGGGTCTTAACAGGCTGGAGAAGTGGTTCAGTGCCAAGTGCATGAGGCTCAACAAGTCACAGTGCAAGGTCCTGCAGCTGGGGCAGGCCAAACCCAGCACAAATCCAGGCTGGGTGCAGAGGGGGCTGAGAGCAGCCCTGAAGAGAAAGCCTTGGGGGTGTTGGGTGCTGAGCAGCTCCCCAGGAGCCAGCAGTGCCCTCATGCAGCCCAGCAGGCAGCTGTGTGCTGGCTGCAGCCAGAGCAGTGTGGGCAGCAGGGCAGGAGAGGGCATTGTGCCCCTTGGCTCTGCTCTGCTCAGACCTCACCTCCAATCCTGCCTCCAGTGCTGCTGTCCCCAGCAGAAGGAGGACACAGAGCTGTGGAGTGAGGCCAGAGGAGGCCACAAAGATGCTGCCAGGGCTGCAGCAGCTCTGCTGTGAGCAGAGGCTGAGGGAGCTGGGGGGGTGCAGCCTGTAGAGGAGAAGGCTCCAGGGGGAGCTCAGAGCTGCTGCCAGTGCCTGAAGGGATCCTGCAGGGAGGCTGCAGAGAGACTTTTGCTGAGGGGATCTGAGCCAGGCCAAGGGGGAATGGTTTGGAGCTGAGGCAGAGCAGGGTGAGAGTGGAGCTGAGGAAGAAGTTGTTCAGCATGGGGGTGGTGGGACTCTGGCACAGGTTGCCCAGGGAGGCTGTGACTGCCTCCTGCCTGGAGGTGTTGAAGGCCAGGCTGGATGAAGCCTTGAGCAATGTGGGCTAGTGGGAGGTGCCCCTGCCCATGGCAGGGAGGTTAGAGTAGATGATGTGAAGTTCCTTCCAACCTGAGCCTTTCTGTGATGACCCAGTCTGTGTGACCTGCTGGGATCTCCGTGATGAGCAAAGGGACTTGAGAAACACCCAGGCAGTGTTTGTTTTGTGTGGATACTGTTTTTAAAGTGAGAGGTGCACTCAGCCTGCCAAGGAGCTTGAAGGCTTCATATTGCACAACAAAAATGCCTTCTTGGTTTGCTCACCTGCTAAGTGTGGGCCTAACCTCATGCTGTGGACAGACTGAAGTCTTAGCTTGCTCTTAAGCCTTTTATAGTCTTCATGGCTTACTACAGAGATGCACACAGGTGTGTGTGCCTGCTGGTCTCTGCCTGTGTCTGTGTGTGCCATGGCAGTGCATAGAGAGAGGCATTCTGCACAGAAGCACAGAGCTGTCTTCTGGGAATGGGCTCTGTGTGTTCATTGAATGCTTCCCCTCCAAATTCGTCCCTAAGTTCTACAGGCACATAAATGAGAGAGGACAGTGTCAGGCAGCTGGTGCTGAAGTGCCCAGCAGCCAGCACTGGTCAGTGGCAGCCCAGAGGCAGCTGTGTGCTGGCTGCAGCCAGAGCAGGGAGAGCAGCAGCACAGGGAGGGGATTCTGCCCCTCTGCTCTGCTCTGCTCAGCCCTCACCTGCAGCACTGCCTCCAGCTCTGGGGAACCAGCACAAGGAGGACCTGGAGCTGCTGGAGAGGCTCCAGAGGAGGCCACCAAGATGCTCAGAGGGCTGGAGAAACTCTGCTGTGGGGTCAGGCTGGCAGAGTTGGGGCTGTGCAACCTGCAGAAGAGAAGGCTGCAGGGAGAGCTCAGAGCAGCTTCCAATGCCTGAAGGGGCTGCAGGAGAGCTGGGGAGGGACTCTGGGCAAGGGCTGGCAGTGCCAGGCTGAGGGACAATGGCTTTGAGCTGGGAGAGGGGAGAGTGAGAGTGGAGAGGAGGAAGAGATTGTGGAGAGTGAGGGTGGGGAGAGACTGGCACAGGGTGTCCAGGGAGGCTGTGGAAACTCCAAATCTAAAAGTGTTGAAGTCCAGGTTGGATGAGGCCTTGAGCAAGCTGTGCTGGTGGGAGGTGTCCCTGCCCCTGGCAGGGGTTGACACTGGATGAGCTTTAAGTTCCCTTCCAACCTGTTCTGTGGTCTGTGGTAATGCCACCAGTGCAAGGTGTTGTTGCTGGAGGTTTGTGGATGCTTAGCTGGGGGCATGACTGCAGCTACTCCAAGAGCTCTTTAGGTTTTCTGTTTTATGGTCTGTGGCAGGGGCCTGAAGGCTTTACCCGGAGCTGCTTTCCTCAGCAAGCTGCCCTTGCAGTAGGGCTGGAGTGTTCCCAGGGAGGCTGACAGTGGAGTCACAACCTCCTGTCTCCACATCATGCAGTGGTTAATGTTTCACCTGCAAATCCAGGTGGGCATTAAGAGGCTGAGGCTGTTGGTGAGTCTCCTGGTGAGGGATACAAGGGCAGGCAGATCTGGTGATATGAGACTGGGAGCAGTGGGCTGTGTGCCCATCTGGTGAGATGTGGCCAGGCTGCAAAGCTGGGCAGAGGGGAACTGGATGAGGCTCATCAAGAGTAAGTGTAGAGTCCTGTTCCTGGGCAGTAGCAACCCCATGCAGCAGTGCAGCTGAGGGGTGGCCTGCTGGCAAGCAGCTCCATGGAGAAGGACCTGGCAGTGCTGGGGGACAATAAATTATCCATGGGACAGCAAAGTGCCCTTGGGGCCAAGGAGGGCAGTGGGCTCCTGGGGTGTAGTAAGAGTGGCCAGCAGGGCATGGGAGGATCTCCTGCTTCTCTACTCTGCCCTGGTGAGACCACAGCTGGAATGTTGTGTCCAGCTCTGGGCTTCCCAGTTCAAGAGGGACTGGAACTACTGGAGAGAGCCCAAGGGAGGCTGTGAGGATGATGAAGGGACTGGAACATCTGTGTGATGTAGAAAGGCTGAGAGCCCTGGGGCTATTTAGTCTGGAGAATAGCAGGCTGAGAGGGGATCTTACTGATGGTTACAAGTATCTGAGGGATGGGTGCCAAGAAGAAGGGTCCAGGCTCTGGTCAGTGGTGTCCTGTGACAGGACAAGGGTCATCAGGGGCAAAATGAGGCCCAGGAGCTTCCACCTCAAGATGAGGAAAACTTCTTTGGTGTGAGGGTGCTGGAGGCCTGGAGCAGGCTGCCCAGAGAGGTTGTGGAGTCTCCCCAGGACCCACCTGGATGTGTTCCTGTGTGACCTGCCCTGGGTGATTCTTCTCTCTCAGGGAGGCCTTGATCTGCAGAGGTCCTTTCCAGCCCCTGCCATGCTGTGATTCTGTCCCCTCTGGGCTCTTCTTTGCCTGCTTATGCTGATTTAGGAGGATCAGCAGTGCCAGCAGATCTCATCCTGCTCTGGTTTCTGCAACTACAGAATCACAGAATGAGGCAGGTTGGAAGAGAGCTCTGAGAGCATCGAGCCCAACCTATCCCTAACAGCTCCTAATTCACTAACCCCTGGCACCAAGTGCCTCATGCAGCCTCCTCTCAAGCACCTCCAGGCATGGGCACTCCCCCACCTCCCCAGGCAGCCCATCCCAATGGGTAATCTTTCTATGAAGAACTTCTGCCTAACATCCAGCCTGAGCCTGCCCTGGCACAGCTTGAGGCTGTGTCCTCTTGTTCTGTCCCTGGGTGCCTGGCAGCAGAGCCCAACCCCAGCTGGCTACAACCTCCCTGCAGGTAGCTGCAGAGAGCAGTGAGGTCTGCCCTGAGCCTCCTCTTCTGCAGGCTGCACATCCCCAGCTCCCTCAGCCTCTCCTCACAGGGCTGTGCCCCCTCACCAGCCTTGCTGCCCTTCTTTGGGCAAGTTCAAGCACCTCAACATATTTCTTAATGGAGGGGCCCAGAACTGCACATAGGATTCAAGGTGTGGCCTGAGCAGTGCTGAGTACAGGGCAGAATGATCTCCCTGGCCCTGCTGACCTCACTGCTCCTGATCCAGACCAGGAAGGTTTAGGAGGATGGATTCCATGTGTTAGTACTCTAGAGAAGTTGTCTGAGGCAGGGGGGCACAGGGAGATTGTCCCAGCAGTGGACACCTCTGTTGTGTCCACCAGCATGCCCCATCACTAGCTGGTCAAAGACACTTTTGGTGCCCAGGCTCTGAACTGCTGCTTTTCACCCAGCTGCCACCATCAACTGAATTTCAACGAATTTGAGAGGAAATGGGCACAGTGTGAGGCAGCTGCATTTAGGTTCCTGGGGTGCTGTGGTTGTTTGGGCAGTGCCAAGTCAGCAGAGGCAGGTTCCATGCCAGGCAGTGCTGGATGCTGGGTCACAACTTGGCTGGAGGGTGGAATTCACACTGCCCAGCTCCATTGTTCCTAGATCAGGGCCTGCCCCTGCAAGCATGGCAGAGTACTCAGGCAGAGCAGCTCAGCCCCACAGCCCTGCCTGCCTCTGTTCAGCTTGGGGTTGCCAACTCCAGCTGCTTGGGTGAGGTGCCCAGCTGTGTGCTGCAGGGCACCACTGCTGTCAGCTCCGACAGGCCTCTGCCTCCTGCTCCTGCTCCTTGCACAGCCACTCCTTGCTCTGCAGGCAGTGAAACAGCAGGTACAAGGGCTTGGAGTGATGGGATGAGAGGGAGTGGATTTAAACTGGAGGAGAGGAGACAAAGTGGAGATGAGGAAGAAATTTTTGAGAGTGAGAGTGGGGAGAGACTGGCACAGGGTGCCCAGGGAGGCTGTGGCTGCCCCTGCCTGGAGTTGCTGAAGGCCAGGCTGGATGAGGCCTTGAGCAAGCTGTGCTGGTGGGAGGTGTCCCTGCCCGTGGCAGGGGTTGGCACTGGATGATGTTGGAGGTCCCTCCCAACCCAAACCATTCTATGATCCTTCTCAGCAAAAGGAGCTGCTGGGGTGGGAGGGCACCATCAGCACCCTGGCTTCAGAGCCTGGGGCTCAGGTGTAGCTAGCAGAGAGGTCGCCAGCCCACGTTGTGATGGCAGCATGATGGAGCCTGTGCCCACAGGGGGAGGTGCTCCCAGCCCCCTCTCATCATCTTTGTAGCCTCCTCTGGACCCACACTAGCAGCTCCAGGTCTCTCTTCTGTTGGGGTCCCACAGCTGCTTCGTCCTACAGCAAGGATACTGCAGTGCTGGAGAGTGTCCAGAGAACGGCAGTGAGGGTCCTGAAGGGCCTGGAGCAGCTGGGGCTGAGGAGGGGCTGAGGGAGGTGGAGGTGTGCAGGTGGAGCAGAGGAGGCTGAAGGCAGAGCTCATTGCTCTCAGCAGCTCCCTTCGGGGAGGCTGGAGTGAGGAGGGAGCAGCCTCTGCTCCTTGGTGGCCATGGAAATGGTTCCAAGGTGCAACAGGGGAGGTTCAGGCTGGATCTCAGGAAAGATTTCTGCACTGGAAGAGTTCTCAAACCTTGTCCCAGGCTGCCCAGGGCAGTGCTGCAGTGCACATCCCTGGGGCTGTTGCAGCAGCCTATGGAGCTGTGCTGAGGGACATGGTTTGGTGCTGGCTCTGCAGTGCTGGGTGTGGGTTGGACTGGGTGAGCTTGGAGGTTTCACCCAAGCAGCTATATTTTATGATTCTGTTTCTAATGGAGTGGAGAAATGTCTTAAATATCAAATACTTCAGTTTGCAGTGGGATTGGAGAAGTTTCCTACTGAACCTTATGAGCCCAGATAAGGAAGTCTCAGGAGTGAAGGAGCTCCTTGTGCAGAGACAGCTTAGCACTGATGCTGGGCAAGTTCCAGCAGGTCTGCAGTGGATGTTTTCTGTGTGCCCACGCTGGGCTCATACCAACCCCCTTGATTTTCACCTGTGTGAAGTGCTAATGAGAGCAGGGAGTCCTTGGGGCTGAGTGGGAAGGAAAGCAAGATGGGAGTGTGGCTTTGTGCTCTGCTTCCCTCCTTCCCTCACATCTGAGAGCCTTCAGCTTGGTGTTTCATTAGGCCAAATGATGAGTAGAGGAAAGTGATGTGATTCAAGGGGAGAAAAGTGAAAGTCTTAAGTCAGTATGTGGGAGGTACTTGTGCCAAAGAAGGCATTTCATAGATCCATAGAATGGGTTGGGTTGGAAGGAACCTTAAAAGCCATCCAGTGCCACCCCCTGCCAGGGGCAGGGACACCTCCCACCAGCACAGCTTGCTCAAGGCCTCATCCAGCCTGGACTTCAGCACCTCCAGGCAGGGGCAGCCACAGCCTCCCTGGGCAACCTGTGCCAGTCTCTCCCCACCCTCACTCTCCGCAATCTCTTCCTCCTCTCCACTCTCACTCTCACTCTCCCCTCTCCCAGCTCAAAGCCATTGTCCCTCAGCCTGGCACTGCCAGCCCTTGCCCAAAGTCCCTCCCCAGCTCTCCTGCAGCCCCTTCAGGCACTGGAAGCTGCTCTGAGCTCTCCCTGCAGCCTTCTCCTCTCCAGGCTGCACAACCCCAACTCTGCCAGCCTGTCCCCACAGCAGAGCTTCTCCAGCCTCTGAGCATTTTGGTGGCCTCCTTTGGAGCCTCTCCAGCAGCTCCAGGTCCTCCTTGTGCTGGTTCCCCAGAGCTGGAGGCAGTGCTGCAGGTGAGGGCTGAGCAGAGCGGAGCAGAGGGGCTTTGGATGCAGCCCAGCACATGATTGGCTTCTGGGCTGCCATCAACCATTGCTGCCTCATGGGGAGAGAAAACATCCTGGGGCAAAGCTGTTGTGAATCAGGAAAGGAAGTTGTGTGTTGTACTGGCTAAAAAAGAAGGGCTGTGGAGTCCTGCAGCTGTCAGCCCAGGTACAGAGGAGCTGAAAGCAAGAGTGCTGGTGGAGGGAAGGGCTGGCTGGAGAGATGTGGTTGCTGCTCCAAGCCTCTGGTGCTGGAGCTGGCACTGCTGTTGTTTTCATATCCCAGCCCACTCTGGAGAGGAAAGTGAACAGATTGCCTGGGAACCTGCCTGCAGCAGAGGAGCTGCTCTCTGCCAGCTTCTCTGAGTGTGCTTAGGTCCTGCAAACTCAGCATCAGTAACTTGCTTGGGTGGAGAAGACTCCTGTGGTTAGTGCTGAGATGTGAGAGGACATGGCAGTGCCTCATACAGGTAGTTACCTTCGTGGCATTGCAGGGGGAACTGGAGATGTTGACAGCCCTGGGCTCCTTGTTGGGCTGCAGTGGCCCTGGGGCTGTGGGGCCAGCTTGCTGTCTGCACCACAAGGTGGGCTGCTGCAGCTCTCAGACTGATGCTGATTTGCTCTGAGGACAGAGCAGCCAGGGGGTGAAGTGCTGGCTAGACACAAGGACTCAGGCTGCAACAAGAGTGCAGCAGAAGGGACTTGGTTCAGCCGTGGGGACGTGGCAGGGCTTGGCCTGGCTCTGCAGCACTGCTGGGCCCTTCTGGTTCATTGCAGGCAAGAGGGAAGTTTGGGATGTTGTGACCTGCCCTTGTCCATCTTTGTGGAAGATACTTGAGGTGGAAAGCTTCAAGAGGAGGTGAAGCCTCTTGTCTGGACTGTGGGAGAGCTTCTTGCTGTGGCTGCAGCTATCTTTGGTGTTTATTGTGGCATTGTGAAGCCAGAAGTGTGCTGGGAGGAGGCACCTTCTGACCACCATCACCTGGGAGCAGAAGGATCTCATCCAAAACACCAAGATGCATTTTGGGTTCAGGTGGAGCTGTTTTTATCATGGTGCACCAAGCCTGGGAAGTTTTCTTGCTCTTCTTAGGTGAACAGTGAGAAGTGTCCAAGGAAGGCTGTGTGGTTTGGTGAGAAGTGAAGATGCTGCATAACCCAAACCTGTCCGTGGCCTGAAATTGTGCCAGGGGAGGGTTGGCTTGGAGATGAGTTGGAGATGCTGCAGAAGTGGTCAGGGATTGGAGCAGGTTAGCCAGGTGGTGGAGTCCCCATCCCTGGAGGTGTTCAAGAACCCTTGTGGCCGTGGCACTTGGGGCCATGGTTTAGTGGCCATGGTGGTGGTGGTGGGTTGCTGGTTGGACTGGATGGTCTTGAAGGGTTTTTCCAACCCAAAAGATTCTGTGAATTTTGGAGGCACTGTGGTCGTGTTCTCTGTCAGGTACAGGCTGGCCTGAGGTGCAGGGTGGGCAGGGCACCTTTGCAGGGTCAGTGAAAGATCTGTCAGGGTGCAGGTTTGCTGTTACCACCTTTCTCAAACCCTGCAAACACCCTGCCCTGGGGCAAGTTCATTAAGGCCCAGATCATCCCCAAAACTCCTTGTTCATCTTGTCCAACCCCCTGCAGGCAGCAGGGACACCTCCAACTAGAGCAGCCTGCACAGGGACACATCCAGGCTGATCCTGAATGCTTCTGGTGAGTCTCCACTACATCCCTGGGCAGCCTGTGCCAGTCTCTCCCCACCCTCACTGTGCACAACTCCCTCCTGATGCCCAACCTAACTCTGCCCTGCTCCAGTTCCAAACCACTGCCCTCAGCCTGTCCCCACAGCCCCTTCTGCACAGTCCCTCCCCAGCCTGCCTGCAGCTCCCCAGCAGATACTGAAATGCAGCTCTAAGGTCTACCTGGAGCCTTCTCCAGACTGATCAGCTCCAATTCTTGCAGCCTGTCTCCATAAGGGGAGGTGCTCCCAGGCCCCTCTGATCATCTTTGTGGCCTCCTCTGGACCCTCTCCAGCAGCCCCAGGTCTTTCTTGTGTTGGGGTCCCACAGCTGGCCCCAGCCCTGCAGGTGAGGTCTCCCCAGGGCAGAGCAGAGGGGCAGGATCCCCTCTCTCCCTCTCTGCCCACACTGCTTTGGATGCAGCTCAGGCTGCCCTTGGCCTTTGTGCTGCCAGAGCCCACTGCTGGCTCCTGCCCAGCTTCTCACCCACCAGCACCCCTGGGTCAGGCTATAAAGCCTGAGTGGTGCTGCAGCATTGGAAGCTAAGGCAGGGGAAGAAGCAGGGTCCAGGCCTGTGCTTCCCAAGGGGGTGAAGGGCAGGGATGCTGAAGGACTCCAGTTGAGCTGAGCATCATGCTTGGTGGTGGGTCTCAGGGTGAGCATAAATAGAAGGGAGGTCACCCATGGAGGAGGAGGGAGAACAGCAGGGGTGAGATGGATATCCAGTGTTGCTAAAAATGGGGTGACAGAATTAGTATTTTGGGGTCAACCTTGTCAGTGGAGCTCACCAATGTGCCTGACATTCAAGAGGAATGTGAAAGTGAAACCTCTCAGCCGTGCTGGCAGCTCTGCTCTGCTCTGCTCCCCCCACACTGTGCTTAGAACCATGGAATCAAGCAGGTTGGAAGAGAGCTCCAAGCTCACCCAGCCCCAGCCAGTCACCCAGACCATGGCACTAACTGCCCCATCCAGGCTTTGCTTGAACACCTCCAGGGATGGGCACTGCACCACCTCCCTGGGCAGCTCATCCCAATGCCAATCACTCTCTCTGGCAACAGCTTCCTCCTAACATCCAGCCTGAGCCTGCCCTGGCACAGCTTGAGGCTGTGTCCTCTTGTTCTGTCCCTGGGTGCCTGGCAGCAGAGCCCAACCCCAGCTGGCTACAACCTCCCTGCAGGTAGTCGTAGACAGCAATGAGCTCTACCCTGAGCCTCCTCTTCTGCAGGCTAAAGGAGCTTGGGTAGGTCCTTCCATCAGCTGAAGGGGGAACCACAGAATGGTTTGGGTTGGGAGGGACCTCCAAAGGCCACCTGATCCAACACCCCTGGTGAAGAGTAGGCTTAGGGCAGAGCTCATTGCTCTCTGCAGCTACCTGCAGGGAGGTTGTAGCCAGCTGGGGCTGGGTTCTGCTGCCAGGCACCCAGGGACAGAACAAGAGGACACAGCCTCAAGCTGTGCCAGGGCAGGCTCAGGCTGGATGTTAGGCAGAAGTTCTTCATAGAAAGATTACCCATTGGGATGGGCTGCCTGGGGAGGTGGTGGAGTGCCCATGCCTGGAGGTGTTTGAGAGGAGGCTGCATGAGGCACTTGGTGCCAGGGGTCAGATAATGAGAAGCTGTTAGGGATAGGTTGGACTCGATGCTCTCAGAGGTCTTTTCCAACCTGCTTCATTCCGTGATTCTGTGACATCCTTCACTAGATCAGGTTGCTCAAGGCCTTGGTGAAGCCTTCAACTCCCTTCCTGGGCAGCCTGTTGCAGTGTTCCAACACCCTCATGGTGCGGAACTTGTTCCTAACATCCAAGGAAGGAGACTGGAAGGAGTCTCTTAATGTGCCTTTGGGATAATAGCACAGCTGTGAGTGGCTGCAACAACATCACCTTAGGATGCAGGATGCTCTCTTGGGACCTGTCACTCTCAGGAGACCTTGCTCTGGAAAAAATGGAGCTCAGGTGCTGGCAGAGGAGAGGAGGTTGTGTAGACCTTGTGCCTGTGAGAGCAGTCATGTTGGATAAGGCCAAGACTTTGTCTGAGATGCCCTCCACGTCTCTTCCCTGTTCTGTGGCCGAGGGCTCTGCCAGCACTCTTGTCCCTCAGAGACACTTGGCTGGAGGCCTTGCAGGTTCTGACCCATCTCAGTCATTTGTGCTGAAATGTTGCTCCTGAAACCAAGAAATTCTTTCTGTTCCTAGAGATCAGTCTTTTTTCTTCCATGGAAGGACTGTTGGAAGCCTCTAAAGGCTGGTGAAGTCCTCCCTGCAGTGAGCTTTCCCTTGCTGTCCTGTTGCCGTTGGCTCCTAGGAGGGCAAGCGCAGCAGTGCCTGCCCACAGCCTTGCCTGGCATGCCATGCCCTGGGCCCTAGCAGCCCCCAGCACTGCTCTGTGCTGCCTTACTGACTGCTGGCCTCCAGCAAACAGCTGCTGTGGCCTCTGGAGCTCCTCTGCCATGCTCCTGGCTATGCTCTTGTGTCTTTTGGCAGCCCTCGGCGGGTCCGTGGCTTTGGCCAGCTCTGCAGCCTCGTTCCCTGCTTGGCTGCTGCTGCTGCTGGAGCAGCCCAGGGACGTGGTGTCAGACTACCAGATCCAACCCATTGACTCCTTGGCTCGACCTGCCTTTGTGGCTGCCTGCTCTGCCTGCTGCTTCACGTTCAGAGGCTCCAGGATTTCCTTTAAAAATAGCTCTTGGCTGAGGAGCATTTTCCGAGCGTGGTCTGCAGGCACCCTGCAAGTTGCAGCCTCCTTCAGGCTGCCGTCCTGAGGAACTGGAGGTGTGAAGTCCCTCAGCCCTCCTTCCTTGGATGTTAATGACACTGCTGCTCCTCCCCATGGAAGGGAGGAGTGGGTGGCAAGGAGCCTGCAAGCTGGGGAAGGGAGCCCAGCCAAGAGCAGGCTGTTGCCAAAATAAGGAGGTGCTGGTCCTCTGCCTTCTGTCCAGGCTCTTCTGCTGCCTGTCTGAAGGGCTGGTGTTTGCTGGAGCCTTCTGTGAGTTGATTTATCTCCTTAACCCAGCAAAAGCACGTGAGAAAAAAAGCTGTGGAGGGGAGAGAAAGGCAGGGCAACCTGCCAGGGTGTGAGTAAACTGGAGGGAGAGGGAGAGGAGGAGGATGAGTGGGCAGAGGAAGGCACCGTGCTCTGTAGTGTTAGTTACTCAAAGGCTCACCCCTGAGTGACTGACCCCTTTAGACCACTTCAGTCACTCAAGGGCTCACCCCTGGTGTGCTGTAACCCACTCACAGCTGCAGTGAGCCTTTCAGGGGCATGAAGAATAAAGAGAGGATTGAAGTTCAGCAGTGGTGAGGATGGGAAGGGAGAAGTTTCCATCAGCAACCTTCTCTGCAGCCTGGTCAGCAGCTCACATGGGCATGGTTGCAGCTTGCTGTAGCTTGTGGGGCTGGCTGTGACCTGGCTGGGGGTGGCACTGCAGCAGCAGTCAGCAAAAGCTAACACTGGGTGCCTTAATCACCCCCTTCTCAGGCAGGCTCTGCTGCCCGTGGCCTCGGTGTCTCTCTAGGTGTGCTGCTGCCAGTGCCTGCTGCCATTTGGGCACAGCTGCCCTGCCCAGCCCATCCCAGCACCACAGCCATGGGGCAGAGCAGAGGGCTCAGCTCTGCTCCTGCCATGTGCTTTAAGGCATCATGAGGAGTCTTGGTCTCTCTGTGGTCACCCCGTCAGAGAGGCCTGACTCTGGGTTCTGCTGTGACCTGGTAGTGGTGGCTCTTTGGCTTGTGTCACATCAGCTCCTCAGCATTGCTGGCTGGGGTCAGGTCTTCTGGAGTCATGCAACTTGTACTCTAGTTACTAGTGGCTGAAGGATGAAACCTTCCCAGGGCTATGGACAGGAGCAGGACCTGGGTTTGTGAGGCCTGGAGCAGTGCCATGTGCCCCAGGTCACTGTGCTGCCCACCTGCACAGAGCTTGGACTAGATCCTGTCATGCCATGGGGTGCTGGGACAAAAGCACCTGCAGGCAGCACAGTCACCCTTCAGCTGCTGCTGGGCCCCCACTGGATTTGTACCACCTTAAGTGGATTTTAACTGCAGGCTTCACTGCAGAGTTTGGAGAGCTGCTGGAGACAGGCAGCTGGAGCTGTGCAGTGGCCATCAGGTCCTCCTTGTCCAAGCAGCTCAAAGTGAAGTCAGATGGAGAGATTTGGTTTAGCACCTGCTGTGTAAAAGCATTTGTGTCTCAGCATCTCCTGCTCCCTGCAGTCATCCATGGGCCAGGTCCTCCTCAGAGCAACTTTGCAGCCCCAGGGCAGTCCTTGCAGAGCCTCAGACTTGCTCCTGGTGCCCTTTCCAGCCCTCTGCTCTCTCCAGAAACCTTACAGCCTGCTGTAGCCTTTGGCTGTTGGCTCTGAGCAGTTGCACTGGCTTGCAGAAGCAGCGCTGAGCAGGTTCCTCATGCAGCAACCACAGTTTGGTTCCCATGGAGCAGAGCTTTTGGGTGTGCAGGTGAGAGCTTGTGCCAGGCAGGCTGGCCCCACGGGCAGGAGCTCAGCAGCCCTGTCCCTCAGCACTGAGGGCTTCTCCCACAGGCTGGTTGCTCCTGAGCTGTCACCCACTGACTGGGACAGGGGTAGGACCTTCATGTGCTGTGTGGTCTGACCTGTGCTCTCCTGAGGGCCTGGGGAAGGAGGTGAGCTCTGGGCAGCAGCAGGCCTCCTGCTGATGGCAGAGAATTGCTCCCCAGAGTACTCTTCCCTGGGTCTGGACATGGGGGAGGAGGCATCAGGTGAGCTCTGCTGCCTCCCCTCTGCAGAAGGGGCTTCTTTCCACCGTGCTGGTCCCACCACACCCAGAGCTGCCAGCAGCTGCCAGCTGTGCCCAGCAGACTGGTGGGATACCAAACTACCTGCCCATGAAGCATTAACAGAGGCAGCCTGGCCCCCAGCCACGTGTGAGGCCGTGCCAGGCTGTTCCTGTTTTCCTGGCAGGGTGGGTGCCAGTGCCTGCTGCCCGTGCTCCTGGTGCTGTGGTCTTGTGTTTGCCAGGGCAGGGATGCAGCTCATGCTGCTTGGAGCTGAGCCACCTCAGGCTGCACTCTTCTGCCCTCCTGCAGTGGAGGAAGAGGCTGCTCTGACCTTTGGCATGCCCCAGCTGAGGGCAGTGATGCTCTGTCCCCTTGACCAAGGCAGGCACAGCCCAGCTTGCCAAGTGGGGCCACACACAGCCCTTCTTTGGGAGAGGTGCTGCTGGTGTTGGTGCAGGCAAGGAGATGCTGGCAGTGGGCATGGGGCTTGTGACACCTGTCCCAGTGGGCACCAACCACCCATCCTCACTTGGTGCAGCTGCTTTGCAGTGCAGCTCTTAGCTAGGAGATGGCAGAGGGAATCTTCCTCCCTCCCTCCACAGAAGGGTGATGAATCCAGAATGTGTCTGGTGGCATTCCATGGGCACAGCTTGGGTGGGGGCTGAGCAGAGGCAAATGGGGCAGGGGCTGCAGGCAGGGAGTACAGGCAGAGGATGCAGTCAGGGACCACAGGCAGGGGATACAGGTGGGGAATGTAGGCAGGGAGTGCAGGCAGGGGCTGTAGGCAGAAGATACAGACAGGGACTGCAGCAAGGGCTATAGGCAGGGGATGCAGACAGGGACTACAGGCAGGGGGTGGAGGTAGGGGATACAGGCAGGGAATGCAGGCAGGGGATAGAGGCAGGGGATTCAGGAAGGGAATGCAGGCAGGGGCTATAGCACCCTCAGCAAGCGTGCAGCTGGCACCAAGCTGTGTGGCACAGTCACTTGCTAGAGGACAGGGATCCATCCAGAGGGACCTGCACAGGCTGCAGAGCTGTGCCCAGGCCAACCTCAGCACATTCAACAAGGCCAAGTGTAAGGTCCTGCAG
>VWZE01013838.1:29350-51142 GCA_013396675.1 Eubucco bourcierii | reverse complement strand
CCCACCTGCAGTCCTGGGTGCAGTTGTGGAGCCCCCAGCACGGGAAGGCCATGGAAGTGTTGGAGGCAGTGCAGAGGAGGCCACCAAGCTGCTGAGAGGGCTGCAGCAGCTCTGCTGTGAGGACAGGCTGAGAGAGTTGGGGCTGTGCAGCCTGGAGAGGAGAAGGCTTCCAGGAGAGCTTGGAGTGGCCTTGCAGGGTCTGAAGGGGGCTGCAGGAAGGCTGGGGAGGGACTATTGAGAAGGGCTGGGAATGGCAGGACAAGGGGAATGGGTTTGGAGTGGCAGAGGGGAGATTGAAAGTGGATGTTAGGAGGAAGTTCTTTAGGGTGAGGGTGGTGAGAGACTGGCACAGGTTGCCCAGGGAGGTTGTGACTGCTCTGTCCCTGGAGGTGTTCAAGGCCAGGTTGGAGGAGGCCTTGAGTGACCTGTGCTAGTGGCAGGGGGTTGGAACTGGCTGATCCTTGAGGTCCCTTCCCACCTTCCCATTCTATGATTCTATGATTCTATAGGCAGGGGATGGAGGCAGGGAGAGGAGGCCTCCAGCTGGCAGTGGCTGCTGTTTGTTTAGGAAGGGAAGCACTCCCCAGCAGGTTGAACCCTCCAGGAGCCTGTCCCTGTGCCGGTGAAGGAAGCTGGTTCAGAGGTTGGATTGCTCTGGACAGAGCTCTGAGTGCTTTGGTTGTGAAGTTTTATTGGCCTGGGAAGCGTTTAGGAAGTGCTACTGAATGCATCTGGCTGATTGAGTGCAGCAGGCTGCAGAGCAGTGATGCTGTAATTAATTTAATTACATGCTCCTGCAGCCTGCCGAAGCTGAGGACCTTGCAGAACACTTCTGAATTCCACAGGCTGGGATTTCTCAGGGCCAGGAGCAAGGGAAAGCAGCCACACCTCAGGTGAGGCTTTTTGTCCCGTCCTTGCTGAGCCTGTGCCCCCTCCTTGCTGTCACCCTGCGGTGCCTGCTGTGGTCACCTCTGCCCCCAGGCCGTGGGCAGCCCCAGCCATAGTTTGGTTGTGCAGCAAACTCCTGCTTCTGCTCTGGGCTTCCCTGCCAAAGGAGACCCTTGTGAAGGAGCTTCACAAAGAACATCATCAAAAGCCTTTTCTGGCCCCCTCCTCTTAGGCTGTTCATTCTGGAGAAGAGAAGGCTGAGAGGGTATCTTTGCAGTGTCTGTAAATGTGTGAGGGGTGGGTATCAGGGCGAGGGTGCCAGGCTCTGTGTGGTGGTGCCCAGGGATAGGACAAGGAAGGGAACAGGAGAGGAAAGGACAGGCACAAGCTGGAACCCAGGAGGATCCACCTCAGTGTGGAGAAATACTTCTTTGTTGGGAAGGTGCTGGAGGCTGGAGCAGGCTGCCCAGAGAGGCTGTGGAGTCTCCTGCTCTGGAGACTTCCAAGCTCCCCCTGGATGTGTTCCTGTGTGCCCTGCCCTGGGTGCCCCTGCTCTGGCAAGAGGGTTGGACTCAACTGATCTCCAGAGGTCCCTTCCCACCCCTACCATCCTGTGATTCTTGCACTGCTGCTCTTGCCTAACGTTTGTTTCTCTCACTACTTTTACTACCTTCAAATCTGACCCAAACGATTTATGATGCAGTTGAGCTAACGAGTTCCAACCTCCTCTCCACCTTGCCAGCACAGCACAGCAAGCAGCTAACCTCTTCCCACTGTGCCTTTTTCTCCCTTTTGGGTTGTTCATTTCAAGTAGCATTTCCAACTCGTTCCTCCTCACTAAGTCTCATTTTTATGTATTGGGAGTTTTCCTTTTTTTAATGTACTCTTCAGAAGGCCTTGAATAGGTAACCAAATATCTCCTGGGCTCTGGAATTTAACAGGCTTTGCCCCTTTGTTCAGCTAGGTCAGTGCAGGAATTCACAAGTTACTAAATTAAAGAGAAGGAGGGTGGGGGGAAAGACAAATGTCTGATTGTGGATTGGGTTTCTGGTTTGGTTTTGTGGGTTTGGGGATTTTTTTTTTTGTTTTTTTTGGTTTTTGTTTGTTTTTTTTTTAACCTGAAGAAATCCGTTAAATGGTTTGGGTTGGAAGGGACCTCCAGAGGGCAACCAATGCAACCCCCCTGCACTCAGCAGGGACATCCTCCACTGGATCAGGCTGCCCACAGCCCTGTCCAGCCTCACCTGGAATATCTTCAAAGATGAGCCTCAACCACCTCCCTGGGCAACCTGTGGCAGTGTTGCAGCAGCCTTCTGCTGCAGAACTTGTTCCTCACCTCCAATCTCAGTTTGCTCTGCTCTAGCTTGAAGCCATTGCCCCTGGGCCTGTCCCTGCAGGTCTGTATTCCCAGACTGAGACCCATCCCCTGGCCAGGAGCTGAGCTGGTGACTGTGACAGGAATCAGGGGTTGGGATTGCTCCTCTGTGGTGCTGCTCTTCAGGAACATGAGGAGGCCTTCCTGTGCCTTTTGATGAAGAGTTGCCCAAGCAGAGCATCCTTGGGAGGGGCAAGAGGAGCTTCCAGCTGCTGGCAGGGCTCCTGCAGGTGCGGCAGGAGGGTTTGTAGTGCTGGAAATCCTCACAGGAGACTCATAAAGCTCAGTGAGACTCTGCTGGGTTTGGTGCTTTTGGAGAGATTGCTTGAACCTTGCTTGTGTGCTTGTGCCACACAAGGTGGCCAGGCTTTGTGCTTGGGCTGTCACATGGCTCTTGGAGCTCCAGCAGTGTCTTTTTGGGCTGGTTGATGCTTTGCAATATTTTCTATGTTGTGGGAGCCACCTCCCACCTTCTCCTGGTGGCCTTTGAGTCAGTTCTGAAACATGACTTCCTCTGCTCCAGCTGCTCAAGGAGGTGGCTTCCATGCTGCTTCCTCCTCCTCCTCATGTCTCATGTTTTTGAGCTCTGAATGGAGGCTGTCCAAGAGCTGAGCAGCCAAGCAGAGCTGGTGGTGCTGGTGCTCGTTGCCAGAGTGACTGGAGGACTTTGGCTCTGCCATGGGAGGTGGTTCAGCCCCAAATTTAGCTTGTCTCTGTTTCCTGGAGCACTGCCAGTTAATGTCTAGCAAGAGGAGACTTGAAGCCTGGGTTCATCTAAGTGGAAATGCATTTTGGTGTATGAAAACTGGCAGCCAGCCCCAGTTTGGGTGACTTTGGCTGTTGCCTTCTTCAGCATTGCCTTTGCCTTCCAAAAGGTTTTGCATTCAAAGTGCTAAATGCATCTAGAGACCTTAAGTGACCTTAATTTCTCCAAAGTAGATACCTGATGCCCAATGTGACAGCCTCAGAGTTAAAATTAATATAAATTTTGTAAATCAGTAGCCTGACCTTTTGGTGAACTGGAAAGAAATGTCAGATTTCTGTTTTCCTCCCCCCAGTAATCAGCTCTCTGCCTCTGTAATGAATGAATTATTCCTGATTTGGGAGATTGGAGCTCCAAAGGGCACTGGGGTGGCTGAAATCCCCCCAGAGGGGCTGACCTTTTGTTTGTCTGATGGAAAGATTTTCCCCCTAACTTAGCAGCCTCTAATGGACTGCAGGAGATGCTGCTGTGGCTTGGAAGGAACAGGTCCCCATTTCTCCTCCAATGGTTGTGGCAGCACCACAGGGTCCCCCAGAAACAAAACAGGTGTGGAAGAAATGATTCCACTCCTGCTCCATTGGGAATTGGCTGTTGGTCACCCCCAGCTGCCAGCACAACAGCTCTGCTGTCCCTGGCTTGCTCCTGGTTGCTCCTTCAGGTTTGGGTCCTCAGCTCTCTCTTGCTTGAGGTATGAGGATTTTGAGGTCTACAAGGAGCAGTTTGTATTCATAGAATCATAGAATGGGAAGGTTGGAAGGGACCTCAAGGATCAGCCAGTGCCAACCCCCTGCCATAGGCAGGGGCACCTCCCACTAGCACAGGGCACTCAAGGCCTCATCCAGCCTGCCCTTGAGCACCTGCAGGGAGGTTGTGGAGCACAGAAGACCTGCAGGGAGGTTGTGGAGCACAGAATCACCCAACGTGATCAAAGATCACGTTGGGTGATTCTGTGCTCCACAACCTCCCTGGGCAACCTGTGCTGGGGTCTCACCACCCTCAACCTGTGCCAGTCTCTCACCACCCTCACTGCAAAGAATTTCCTCCTCAAAGGCATTCCCTGAAAGACATTACAGAAAGATGGAATCCCAGCATGTTGGGATTGGAAGGGACCTCTGCAGATCATCTAGGCCAAACATGCTGCTCCAGCAGGGCACCCACAGCAGCTTGCCCAGCAGCACAATGCCCAAGGGGGGTTGGAAGCTCTGCAGAGCAGGACACTCCACAACCTCTCTGGGCAACCTGCTCCAGGCCTCCAGCACCCTCACACCAAACAACTTTCTCCTCCTACTCAGATGCAACCTCCTTGGTTCCAGTTTGTGCCCACTGCCCCTTCTCCTGGCACACTTTGGGTGTGTTGCCTGTGGTGACTTTTTGGTGTTTCTGCTTGCTAAGTTGGCAGTGTCTGGTTCTGTCACCTGCCCCATGGGGACACTTGGAAACCTCCAGAGTTTTTTCTGAGACAAAGCTCTCAGCAGACCCCAAATGGCAGAATGAGAGTTGGGGCTGTGCAGCCTGCAGAAGGCTGCAGGGAGAGCTCAGAGCAGCTTCCAGTGCCTGAAGGGGCTGCAGGAGAGCTGGGGAGGGACTTTGGGCAAGGGCTGGCAGTGCCAGGCTGAGGGACAATGGCTTTGAGCTGGGAGAGGGGAGAGTGAGAGTGGAGAGGAGGAAGAGATTGTTGAGTGAGGGTGGGGAGAGACTGGCACAGGGTGCCCAGGGAGGTTGTGGAGCACAGAAGCACAGAATGGGATCTTTGATCACATTTTGTGCTTCTGTGCTCCACAACCTCCCTGGAAGTGCTGAGGACCAGATTGGATGAGGCCTTGAGCCTTCCTTTTTGACCTGCATGAGGCTGGAATGGGTCCCTCACCACCTGAGAGCATTTTCCCCACCTAATTCACTGCTGTGTGCCCTGATGGCACTCCTGTTATTTAGGAAGAAATTCCTTCCAATGAGTGAATGGAGACACTGGAACTTGTTGCCAGGGAGGCTGTGGCTGCCTCTACCTGGAGGTGTTGAAGTCCAGGCTGGATGAGGCCTTGAGCAGCTGTGCTGGTGGGAGGTGTCCTTGCCCATGGCAGGGGTTGGAGCTGGATGCTCTCTAAGTTCCTTTCCAACCTGACACGTCCTGTGAATTGCCATCAGATGTCCGTTGGAGGCTGGACAAGATGACCTTTAAATGTTGCCTCCTACCTCAAATATTTTATGATTGAGAGTAAAAAACTACTAAAAAGCCAGGTTGGATGAGGCCTTGAGCAGCCTGGGCTGGTGGGAGGTGTCCCTGCCCATGGCAGGGGTTGGCACTGGATGATCCCTTCCAACTCAATTCATTTTATGGTTTTATGAATCTGTGAATACTGGCACCAAAGCCCAGCTCTGCAGCTTTCTGACGATGCAGAAACAGCTCTGATGTTAAACAGCACATGAGGAGTCTGCAGGCCCCCAATTGAAGAAGGACATTGAGGTGCTTGAGTGTGTCCAGAGAAGGGCAACGAGGCTGGGGAGAGGCCTGGAGCACAGCCCTATGGAGAGAGGCTGAGGGAGCNCCCTGGAGGTGTTCAAGGCAGGTTTGGACGTGGCACTTGGTGCCATGGTCTGGTCTGGAGGGCTGTGGGCATGGGTTGGACTGGATGAGCTTTGAGGTCTCTTCCAACCCTGGTGATGCTGTGAGACTGTAATTAAAGCAGGTATCAGAGAACCATAGATTGGTTTGAGTTGGAAAAGCCCTCTGAGATCATCCAGTCCAACCATCAACCCAGCACCACCATGGCCTTCAAACCATGTCCCCAAATACTGGTGGAGGTGTCCCTGCCCATGGCAGGGGGTTGCAGCAAGATGGCTTTGGAAGGTCCCTTCCACCCCAGAGCAGTCTGTGAGCTCTGTGCCCTGCTGCCCAGGTGAGGGTCCCTGCAGATGGCAGCAGTCCTGAGCAATGCTTCCCCCTCTTTGCTTTAATCTTTACTCAAATATATGTTGCAAACTCCTTAACAGTCAGAGGAGCATAAAAATCTCAGTGTATCACAATTCATCATCCTTTAAAAATTGAATTTCTGTTGAGTTGTGCCCTGCTGCTGCAGTGCTGTGGCAAAGCTCTTAGTATTCATCACCATAAATCCTGGGTGAGCTGCTGCCTGCAGGCTGGATCCTGCACTTGAGTACTGACAAAGCAAACAGCCTTAGGGATGGCTTCAGCTCTGTGGGACCAGAGGTGGCTGTGGGATGCTGCTCTCTGGTCCTGAGACATCTCTGAGTAGGCAGGAGAGGTTTGGTCACTTTGGTGCTGCAGGGCTGAGACGAAGAACCACCAAAGGGAACCAAAGAAGCAAGAAATAAAATCCCTGTTGGATGCTACCAGCTTGGGCAGCCTGCTGGAGGCCATGGTTAGGGCCCAGCAGCAGCTAGCAGGGAGTGCTTGGGTTTGTGCTAGCAGAGGGAAGGTTCTGTGGGCTGAAGGGTCAGGAGGAAGGACTGCAGAATGAGATGGATCCCCAGAACCTGCCTGCATCACCCTGATCTTCATCTGGGAAGAGAAGCAATTGCTGCTTAATTAAAGAGGCTTTCCATAGGAAGGTTCTTGCAGGAACTGCCGTGTGAGGAAGGGCTGAGAGCTGGAGTTGTTCACCCTGGAGAGGAGAAGGCTGAGGGCAAACCTTATTGCCATGGAGCAGGACAGGCAGGGTGACTGCCAGGAGGATGCAGACTCCCTTTGCACAAGCAGTACCATGGAGAGGACAAGGGGTGATGGGGACAAGGTCCCATTGGGCTCCAGAAGAAAATGTTTGCCCATGAGCACAGCTGGAGACTGGAATCACCTCCCAAGGGCAGCAGTGGAGTGCCCTGCACTGGGCAGTTCAGGACTCCTCTTGCCAGGCTGCTGGGGCAGCTCATTTCAGCTCTGCTGTGACCTAGAGAGGTTGGAGCAGATGATGCTTGGGGCATTCTGTGGGTCTGTGGTTCATGATGGGCATCTCAAAACACCTCAACCTTCCACCAGCTGAGCATTAAGGAGACACTGGCCCAGTCTTGTCATTGCTGTTGAGGACAGACCTGGCTGGGCAGAAGTTTGCCTGGATTTACAATCTTTGAGTCTCTGTTTTGGGCCTGAAATGTGCTGAAGTGCCCCAAAGACCAAGGGGCAGTGGTTTGAAATGAGAGCAGAGCAGAGTGAGATTGGAGGTGAGGAACAAGTTCTGCAGCAGGAGGCTGCTGGAACTCTGCAGCAGGTTGCCCAGGGAGGTGGTTGAGGCCCATCCCTGGAGATATTCCAGGTGAGGCTGGAGAGGGCTGTGGGCAACCTGCTCTGGTGGAGGATGTCCCTGCTGCCTGCAGGGGAGGTGCATTAGATGACCTTTGGAGGTCCCTTCCTGCCCAACCCATTGTGTGATTTGGGTGCTGGGGCAGGGCTGGAGCCTGCCCACACGAAGAAATGAGTGAGGCTTTGACAGCAAATCATTAACAGATGGAAAGCATTTTTAAGTCACTGCTAGGATGAGTTTGCTCTCAGAGGACAAGATGGGAAAGGCTCTGATTGGGTTTGGAGGGGATCTTTGTTTTGGTGTGGTTATAATTAGAGCTTTACAGGTGGCAGGAGAAGGGTCACTGCTGGTGGTGCCCATCACAGCCTGTAGGTGTTTGCAGCTCTGTTTGCTTTGTGATGTCTTTGCTTTATATAGAGATTGGACCTCACAGAACTGTGGCAGGGGCACCTTTAACTTTTGACTTAGTTTGGACATTTCAGTTATTTTTGTTGCAAAATAACTCTGCTGATTTATTTTTTTTTCCTTTGTTAAAACAAACAAAAAAAAAATAATAATCCCTTGGGAACTGAAATTCTGCATTTCAGAAATTGCAAAGCCTCCATTTTGGGCTTTCTCCTAAAAAAGCAGAGCAGCAAAAATTGGTGCTTTTGTGGTGGTTGATATTTTTCTGATGCATTAAAAACTTGAGAATGGTCTGGAGGAGAAGGCCTTGGGGGTGCCAGTTGGTGCCAAGGTGCCCAGCAGCCAGCACTGGTCAGTGGCAGCCCAGAGGCAGCTGTGTGCTGGCTGCAGCCAGAGCAGGGAGAGNCTGGGGAGGGACTTTGGGCAAGGGCTGGCAGTGCCAGGCTGAGGGACAATGGCTTTGAGCTGGGAGAGGGGAGAGTGAGAGTGGAGAGGAGGAAGAGATTGTGGAGAGTGAGGGTGGGGAGAGACTGGCACAGGTTGCCCAGGGAGGCTGTGGCTGCCCCTGCCTGGAGGTGCTGAAGTCCAGGCTGGATGAGGCCTTGGGTCTAGTAGAAGGTGTCCCTGGTGATGGCAGGGGTTGGATGTTGTTTATCTTGAAGGTCCCTTCCAACCCAACCCATTCTGTGTTTCTATGATCAGGATGGGCCAAGTGGTGCTGCTCTCAGGGGTGAGGTCCATGGAGCCATCCCTGTGCTGAGCAGAAGTTTTGCTTCCAACAGTCAGTGCCTTGGAGCCATTTTTCTCATCCTTCTTTTTCTCAGCCTCTCCCAGTGTGGCTCTTCCCCTTTCCCATGCTGGGCACTCTTTGACCAGCACTGAGGCTGCAATCATTGCACCCTGGCAGCCAGCCTGGGAGCCTGCAGTGCCCAGCAGTGGCAGCCAGGCCTTGCTCAAACCCCTGGGGCTGGGAAATCCACACAGATCAAGTGGCCTTTGGGGGCTGTCGTTTGAAGGTGGCACTGGGTGCTCTGTGCCTCTGGGTTTGGCTCCGCAGCATGGCTGGGTGCTGGGCACGGGACAGGAGCTGAGCTCTGCTGGGTGCCCACTGCTTGCTCTGCACCCCCCCAGAGCCCTAACACAGACACAGGCACCTAAGAGACACAGTCCTGAGTGTCCCTGCAGCTGCAGTCACTGCTGCTCCTCAGGGGAAGGCTGGGGAGGGACTGTTGGTAGTGACAGGCTGAGGGCAGTGATTAAGGAACTGGAGCAGAGATTAAGGTTGGACATAAGGAGAAGTTCTGCACAGTGAGGGTGGGCAGAGACTGGCACAGGCTGCCCAGGGAGGTGATTGAGACCTATCCCTGGAGACATTCAAGAGCAGACTCAGTGTATCCCTGAGCAGCCTGCTCGAGCTGGAGGTGTCCCTGCTGCATGCAGGGGGTTGGACAAGATGCCCTTGGAGGGTCCCTTCCAACCCAGTGCAGTCTGTGAAGCTGTGGATTTTATTTGTTTAGACAAAAGAAGCTGTGTGGAGGCCTGGGCCTCTGAGCTGCAGGAGGCTGCAGTCTGTCTTTGAACAGCACAGGTCAAGACCTGCATGGGTTAGCCTCCAGCCTGTGGCTGATGAAGCCAGGACCAAGGTGGCATCTGAGGTGGCACCACCCCAAGGCTCAGCTCTGGAAAGCAGGAACATTTCTCTGGTTCTTTTCACATTCAGACTCTCTGGATCTGAGCAGGGCACCAGGGCCACCAGACCAGTTTGAAGTGGAGCTGGAGAAAACTCCAATGGCCTGGCCCTGCCCAGGCCCTGCTCACTGTGCTGGGGTGCAGGATGAGCACCAGGACATAGTCCTCTGCTCAGGTTTGGTTCTGTGCTCACTGCAGGCATTCACCAAGTGCTGAGCAGTCAGAGGGCAATCATTAACCAGGGTGGCTGATGGGTGCCAGGTACCTGCCTGCCAGGGCAGAGTCATGTGAAGTGACACCAGCACCTCTGGGCACCCCTGAGAGGCTCCAACCAGGTGGCAGAGCCTTTTCCCATGGAAAAAAACCAACCAGCACCTTCAAAACACAAACAGACTCCTGGAATGGACTGGGTTGGGAGGGACTTTTAAAGCTCATCCAGTCCAAGCCCCCTGCAGTCAGCAGGGACAGCTGCAGCCAGTGCAGGTTGTTCAGAGCCATAAACAACCTCCCCTGGGATGGTGCCAGCCATGGGGCAGCTCTCACCTCTACTGGAAACCTGGGACAGGCTCTCACCACCCTCAGGGTCAAACATTTCTCCTTTTCATCCTCCTCCTTTCAGTTCAAACCCTCACCCCTTGCTCTGTCACATCAGGCCCTGCTCAAGAGTCTGTCCCCAGCTTTCTGATCAGCCCTTGAAGCACTGCAAGGCCACCAGAAGGTCTCCCTGGAGCCTTCTCCTCTCCAGGCTGAACACCTCCAACTCTGCCAGCCTGGCTCACAGCAGAGCCCTTCCAGCCCTGCCAGCACTGCTGTGCCCTCCTCTGGTCCTGCTCCAACAGGTCTGTGCTGTGCTGAGGACTCCAGAGCTGGCAGCTTTCTGGAGCCTCAGTGTCCTGTCCCCCTACAGAAGTGCTGGTGGTCCCCCCAAAGAGCCCCCCAAGTCCTCCTGGACAGGGAGTCAGTGCTGTTCCTTGGCACTGGCAGCTGTTCCTTGCTGCAGAAGCAGAGAAGAAGAGAGAGAAGAAAAAGGAGGAAAAGGAGAAGAAGAAGGTCTGGGAGGAGAAGGAAGAAGAGGAAAAGGAGGAGAGGAGGAGATCCAATCCAGTGCAGCAAGCTGTGCTCTGCCACACCAAGCTTCAACAGGCAACCATCTGTTCTGTGTCTCCTCCTGTTCAAGTGGCATCAGGTTAAAGTGAGAATTGCAAAGTCACCACCCTGCCAGTCTCAAGGTCTTCTCTAGCAAAGAAACTCCTCCATGGTACCAGCCATGCCCATGCAAACATAGAATCATAGAATCATAGAATGGGAAGGTTGGAAGGGAGCTCAAAGCTCAGCCAGTGCCAACCCCCTGCCATAGGCAGGGACACCTCCCACTAGTACAGGTCACTCANCTCCCCTCTGACACTCCAAACCCATTCCCCTTGTCCTGCCATTCCCAGCCCTTGTCAATAGTCCCTCCCCAGCCTTCCTGCAGCCCCCTTCAGACCCTGCAAGGCCACTCCAAGCTCTCCTGGAAGCCTTCTCCTCTCCAGGCTGCACAGCCCCAACTCTCTCAGCCTGTCCTCACAGCAGAGCTGCTGCAGCCCTCTCAGCATCTTGGTGGCCTCCTCTGCACTGGTTGCAACACTTCCATGGCCTTCCTGTGCTGGGGGCTCCACAACTGCACCCAGGACTGCAGGTGGGGTCTGAGGAGAGCAGAGCCAAGGGGCACAATCCCCTCCCTTGCCCTGCTGCCCACACTGCTCTTGCTGCAGCCCAGCACACAGTTGCTGTCTGGGCTGCACTCACACTGCAGCCTCAGCTTGAGCTTTTCCTCACCCCACACCCCCAGGGCCTGTTCCTCAGGGCTGCTCTCCAATGTGTCTGAGAAAACAAAGGGAGGAATTCCCTCCTAGCTACTGGTACCATCCTCATCCTCCTCAAAACACATCTCTGACCTGTGCAGACAGTGAGCCCAGGACAGCAGGCTCAGATGGAGGAGCAGGTTCTGTGCCCCATCTCACAACTCCTGCACCAGCAGCAGCCCTCCAGTACACTCAGGAGGCTTCTGAAACAGCTCCAAGGCAAGCAGAGGGTGCTGAACCCCTTCACTCATTGTCAGCCATCCCTGACTGATCAGCTCCTTGTTCCCACCTGCCACAGGGCAAAACATTTCACCAGCTGATTTTTAACACCTTTCTGCATCCCTCCACCTGCCCACATGGAAGCCAATCTGCATACCAAGACAGGATGGGTTGGAAGTGGCTTCAAAGCCAACAGAGAGGCAACTTCTCACTCTCTTTATCACCACTTTTTATTGCTACTTTGGAAGAAAACTGAATGCCAGTGAAGATGACAGTGACAGCAGTGGAGAAGGAGTTTATCCACAGCTGGAGAGGAAAATACTGAAGGTGTTGTGAGGTCACTGCTTGGAGAGCCTCAGCTCTGACCTGCAAATGAGCCAGCAGCTGCTTCCTAGAAATACAGAACAGGTTGGGTTGGAAGGGACCTTCAAGATCATGCAGTGCCATGGGCAGGGACACCTCCCACCAGCACAGCTTGCTCAAGGCCTCATCCAGCCTGGACTTCAGCACCTCCAGGCAGGGGCAGCCACAGCCTCCCTGGGTAACCTGTGCCAGTCTCTCCCCACCTTCACTCTCCACAATCTCTTCCTCATCTCTACTCTCACTCTCCCCTCTCCCAGCTCAAAGCCATTGTCCCTCAGCCTGGCACTGCCAGCCCTTGGCCAAAGTCCCTCCCCAGCTCTCCTGCAGCCCCTTCAGGCACTGGAAGCTGCTCTGAGCTCTCCCTGCAGCCTTCTTCTCTCCAGGCTGCACAGCCCCAACCCTGCCAGCCTGTCCCCACAGCAGAGCTTCTCCAGCCTCTGAGCATCTTGGTGGCCTCCTCTGGAGCCTCTCCAGCAGCTCCAGGTCCTCCTTGTGCTGGTTCCCCAGAGCTGGAGGCAGTGCTGCAGGTGAGGGCTGAGCAGAGCAGAGCAGAGGGGCAGAGTCCCCTCCCTGTGCTGCTGCTCTCCCTGCTCTGGCTGCAGCCAGCACACAGCTGCCTCTGGGCTGCCACTGAGCAGTGCTGGCTGCTGGGCACTTTGGCACCCCCAAGGCCTTCTCCAGACCCTTGAACAAGGCCCACCAAAACAAAGTCCATATAACACCTTAAGTGCTGTTTTTAATCTCTTTTTTTTTTTTTTTTTTGGGTGACTTCATGAGCCTCAGGCATTAAAAGCTTTCCCCAGGTTCAGCTGTGCTGTGTGGGATGGGATTTGCAAAGCAGCTGGGCTGGGCACCTCCTGGGGCAAGGGCTGGCACTGAGGCTGTTTGGTTAATTTTTTCCCTGTTTTCCTCCTTCCCCAAGTTGCTTCTCTGTGTTGTGAGGAGGCTATGGCCCAGCCAAGCTTTTATCATTGCTCCCTGCTCCTGTTTGCAGAACAACTGAGCAGGAGTTGGTGGTGACCCTGCCAGGGCAGCAGGCACTTGATGTGCTCCTTAGGCAGTTGTGTTTTGTTCATCAAAACAAGAGGAAAACCACTCTAGCAGCAGCCTTGAAAGCCTGCTTTGGCCTCAGCTTGCCCAGCCCATGCCATCCTGGGTCACTGGCACTCATTCTTACAGCCTCCTCTTGCCCTTACTCCTGCAAGTGGCTGAACTGATCTGAATGAACCTCTCAGGCCTGCAGCTGCTGTTTGGCTTCAGCTTCCTTTGCCCAGGGAGTTAAGAGCAGGAGGAGGCCTGAGCTGGGTGTGTGGAGGCATCTTGGCTGGCAGTGGCTGCCTGCTCAGGTGCTGGGTGATTGCTGTGGCACTCAGTGTCTGCCCTGGCACTGGATGCCTTCTTGGGCTCTTGACTGCCTTCTGGTGAGTGCCTGCTCTGGTGCCACTGGGTTCTTAGTTGGGTACTGAGTGCCTGCTGTGGTGCCACTGGGTTCTTACTTGGGTACTGAGTGCCTGCTGTGGTGCCACTGGGTTCTTACTTGAGTACTGAGTGCCTGCTGTGGTGGCACTGGGTTCTTACTTGGGTACTGAGTGCCTGCTGTGGTGCCACTGGGTTCTGCCTCTGACACTGGATGCCTGTTGTAGTGCTGAGCTCCTGCTCAGTTGCTGCTCCAGTGCTGGGTGCCTGCTCAGGTACTGAGTGCCTGCTCTGGCACTGGGCACCTGTCCTGGCACTGGATGCCTTCCTGGGTACTGGATGCCTGCTCAGGTGCTGGGTGCTTGCTCTGGCACTGGGCACCTCTCTCAGTTCTGGGTGCCTGCTGGCTTGCTGCTCCAGTGCTGGGTGCTTGCCTGGATGCTGTGTGCCTGCTTTGTCACTGGGTGCCTGCTCAGGTGCTGGGTGCTTGCTCTGGCACCTCTCTCAGTTCTGGGTGCCTACTGGCTTGCTGCTCCAGTGCCAGGTGCCTGCTTGGGCACTGCCCTGGCACTGGGTGGCTGCTGTGTGTTGCACAGGGAGCCCGGGGCTGGTGGCTGGTGCTGGGAGTGCCCAACCGTTGCATTGTGTCATAGGAGCAGGACTTTGTTCCGTGGCTGACAGCCCTTCTGCTCCTCTTCAGCAGTGCCCCTTACCCTGGCATCCACCTGCCAAACAAAGCCAACAAGCCAACCACAGGCTCTGAGGCACCCCCAGCCACACTCCCTGCCTCCTCCTGCCCTCCCCCAGGCAACCATTCAGCTTATTCAGTCCTTTTTAAGTTCTGATGTGCTTTGCATCTTGCCCTTTGCTTGCCCTGGGTGGCAGTGCCAGAGGCAGGGCTGGCAGCAGTGCTGCTGGTGGATATTGCCCAGCTGCTGCCATAGGCTCTGCCAAAAGGTGGGAAGTGCTGGGGCTCAGCTTTTCCAAGCCCAGGGAATTGCCTTTGGAGAGGTTGCAGCAAACACTACCTGGCTGATGAGTGGTGGGAGTCAGAGGGAGAGAGCCCAAGGAGTTGCCATGGGCGTGGGGGAGACAGCCTTGTGCTGGACCTGGGCAAACCTGGGGGTCTGCTCCTCGGGGGTCTTCTGTCTGGTGCTGATCTTTAGGGATCCTCTGTGCTCAGCACTGCTGAGTTCTGACCTTGGGCGCTGGGCTCAGTTCAGTTCAGTTTAGATCACTTACTCCAAGAAGGCCATTGAGGAGCTGGAGCAGGTCCAGAGGAGGGCAGCAGAGCTGGGGAAGGGTCTGGGGAGGAGCAGCTGAGGGAGCTGGGGGGCTGCAGTGCGGAGCAGAGGAGGCTGAGGACAGAGCTCATTGCTCTCTGCAGCTCCCTGAGAGGAGGCTACAGAAAGGTGGGGGTTGGGCTCCCAAGATAGAAGCAACAGGACAAGAGGAAATTGCCTCAGGTTTCACCAGGGGAGGTTTAGGTTGGACATAAGAAGAAACTTTTTCTCTGGAAGGGTTCTCAAAGCCTGGCACAGGCTGCCCAGGGAGGTGGCTGATGCCCATCCCTGGAGGTGTTTCAAAGCTGCAGAGCTGTGGTGCTGAGGGCCATGGGTTAGCAGCAGGCTAGAGAATGGTTGGACTGGAGGAGCTGAAAGGGCTTTGCCAGCCTGAGTGGTTCTGTGATGCTCAGGGGTTCCATGGGTGCTGAGACCTTCCCTCCCAAGCGTGGCTCAGTGACCTGCTGGGCCATGGCAGCTGGCTCAGGGCTGCTGCAGCCACTGAGTGCTTGGCTCTGGCACTGGGGCAAAGCCCCATGGAGAGCTGTGAGTGGGACATGGAGAGAACTCCTTGGATTTCAGGGATGTGGCACTGGGGAGAAGCAGGCCTTGATCCAGGTGAGAAAGCACTTGAGCTGCAGATCCTCAGCCAAGTGCCAAGGGCAGCAGGGTGGCACAGAGTGGGGCATGGCAGAACCTACCTCTTGTCCTTCTGTTGTCCAGAGAAAGCACAAATGTGGGAGAGAAACAAACCAAAACCCAACCAGTGTTGAATTCATTCTATAAAACACTCTAAAAATTGTAATTCCAAATCAAATCAAATCAAATCAGTGCTCTGCACCCTGCAGAATCAGTCTGCTGCTGCTTCTGCTCCCCCAGCACAGGAGAGCCTGCAAGAAACTTTCCTCTTTGGCACTTTAGTTGTACTTGTTTTCCACGTCAGACTGAGTGCTGGAAGGGTTCAGAGCTTCATGTGGCTGTAGAATGGGTTGGGTTGGAAGGGACCTTCAGGATCACCCAGTGCCAACCCCTGCCATGGGCAGGGACACCTCCCACCAGCACAGCTTGCTCAAGCCTTCATCCAGCCTGCACTTAACCACCTCCAGGCAGGGGCAGCCACAGCCTCTCTGGGCAACCTGTGCCAGTCTCTCCCCACCCTCTCTCTCCACAATCTCTTCCTCCTCTCCACTCTCCCTCTCCCCTCTCCCAGCTCAAAGCCATTGTCCCTCAGCCTGGCACTGCCAGCCCTTGGCCAAAGTCCCTCCCCAGCTCTCCTGCAGCCCCTTCAGGCACTGGAAGCTGCTCTGAGCTCTCCCTGCAGCCTTCTCCTCTCCAGGCTGCACAGCCCCAACTCTGCCAGCCTGTCCCCACAGCAGAGCTCCTCCAGCCCTCTGAGCATCTTGGTGGCCTCCTCTGGAGCCTCTCCAGCAGCTCCAGGTCCTCCTTGTGCTGGTTCCCCAGAGCTGGAGGCAGTGCTGCAGGGTCCAGTATGGGCTTTTAAGCTGAGGTGTTTTGATGGTGCTGTTGGTTGCTGCTTGGTGCTTGTGCTTGGCTGGACTCAGCAGTGGCCTCCTCAGGGTTCAGACCCCAGGGGTTGGTGCATTCCCTGTTTACTTTATCTGCTAATTTCCAGTTTCTTCCACATTTTCCCTTTCAACCTCACATCTTAATTCTGGTGCTTTATTAATCTACCTAATTGCATAGAGTTCAAGTTGTTTGAAATCCACTTAGGCCTGTGTAGGAAGTACTTAGTGCATTAATCAAACCATCCAGGGTGGCTGCTCCTCTGAAGTCCTTAATTTGTGCCATCCATATTTCTCCTGCTCATCACATCAGGTAGCATCAGGAGACACTGAAATGGATTCCTTGGCAGGTCTTTGCTCAGTACAGCCATAACTCATGCAGGGCTGGGATGTTCCCTTGTGTGGCCACCTCAAACAGTCAGCCTACAGAATCCCAGCAGCAGGAGTGGCTGACACCCATCAGGCTGTGCTGATGTTCAGCCAGACCTGGGCAGGTGGAGAGTTGGGTGGAGGGAACCTCATGAAGATCAACAAGGACAAGTGTCCTGCACCAGGGCAGGAACAACCTCCTGCAGCAGTACAGGTGAGGGGGCCCTGCTGGGCAGCAGCTCCATGGAGTATCTGAGAGTGTTGGTGGGCAAGCTGCCCATGCTCCAGCAGTGTGCCCTGGAAGGCCATTGGCCACCCTGGGGGGCGTTAGGAAAGTGTGACCAGCAGGATGAGGGAAGCTCTCCTCCTGCTCTGCCCTAGTGAGGCCACAGCTGGAGTATTAGGTCCAGTTCTGGGCTCCCCAGTTCAAGGGGGACAGGAAATTGCTGGAGAGAGTCCAGCAGAGGCTGTAAAGCTGCTGAGGGGCCTGGAGCAGCTCTGTGAGAGCAAAGGCTGAGAGCCCTGGGGCTGAGAGCCTGCAGGAGAGCAGCCCCAGAGGGCATCTGAGCAATGCTCAGCAAGAGATAAAGGGTGGGAGGCACAAGGATGGGGGCAGACTCTTAGCAGTGGTGCCCAGGGACAGGACAGGGGCAAGGGACACAAACTGGAACCCAGGAGGTTCCATCTGAGCAGGAAGAGAAAGTTGTTTGGTGTGAGGGTGCTGGAGGCCTGGAGCAGGCTCTCCAGAGAGGCTGTGGAGTGTCCTGCTCTGGAGAGCTTCCAGCCCCCCCTGGGCACTGTGCTGCTGGGCAAGCTGCTGTGGGTGCCCTGCTGGAGCAGGGGCTTGAACTGGATGATCTCCAGAGATCCCTTCCAATCCCAGGTCCTACTGGGATTCTGTGTTCTCTGCAGGATCTGTGAAAGGCTGTAGGGAAGCAGCTGCTCAGCAGCCACTTCTGTGGAAGTTGTCAATGATGACACTTGAGGGAAACCCCTGAGCAGTGAATATCTGTAAAGTGGCATAAAGAGCATGAAAAGTTCTCTTAAAGGTGTAAAAGTGGAGTCAAATAAGCTATTAGGAAGTGTAGCCAAGGAGAGGGAGCAGCCCCTGGCAGTGCTCTTGTTTTGGATGGCAGGGATCTCTCTTCTGGTCACTGTTCTGTTTCTCTTTCTGGGGAGACAAGAAGGGTTTGCAGTGCTGGCTTAGTGGTTGGACTTGATGATAGAATCATAGACTGGTTTGAGTTGGAAGGGACCTTAAAGCTCATCCAGTCCAACCCCCTGCACTCAGCAGGGACATCCTCCACCAGAGCAGGCTGCCCGCAGCCCTGTCCAGCCTCAGCTGGAATATCTCCAGGCATGGGCATCAACCACCTCCCTGAACAACCTGCTGCAGTGTTCCAGCAGCCTCCTGGTGCAGAACTTGTTCCTCACATCCAATCTCACTCTGCTCTGCTCTCATTTCAAACCATTGTCCTGGTCCTGTCCCTGCAGGCCTTTGAGAACAGTCCCTGCTCAGCCTTCTTGTATGTCCCCTTCAGGCACTGGAAGCTGCTCTGAGCTCTCCCTGCAGCCTTCTCTTCTCCAGGCTGCACAACCCCAACTCTGCCAGCCTGTCCCCACAGCAGAGCTTCTCCAGCCTCTGAGCATCTTGGTGGCCTCCTCTGGAGCCTCTCCAGCAGCTCCAGGTCCTCCTTGTGCTGGTTCCCCAGAGCTGGAGGCAGTGCTGCAGGTGAGGGCTGAGCAGAGCAGAGCAGAGGGGCAGAATCCCCTCCCTGTGCTGCTGCTCTCCCTGCTCTGGCTGCAGCCAGCACACAGCTGCCTCTGGGCTGCCACTGACCAGTGCTGGCTGCTGGGCACTTTGGCACCAACTGGCACCCCCAAGGCCTTCTCCTGCAGGCTGCCAGTGATGTGTGTTAAGGCAGCACCTATCAGAATAAGGACCAGGCACTAACTCTTTTTGTCCTCTTGCCCTGGTTGTGCTCCTGTGTTTGCCTGTTGGGTGGTTAGGGAGCATCGGGGCTGGTCCTGGCGGCCTGGGCACAGCTCAGGTAACAGCCTCTCTCCTGGGCCTGACTGTGCCACACCAATAATAGCATTGAAGTTTCCTGCTGGAGGAAAGATACTTTTTTTTGTGCCTGTGTGTGATTGTTAATGATTAATTAGGTCAAATTCTCCAAAATGAGACTGCTGAGGAAGGAAGGGGACAGCAATTTGCATTTGGACAAAGCCCTGCCACAGAACCCGGTGGGGGCCAGTTCCACCTCCTCCCCCCAGCGTGCCCCATCCCATGCCCTGAACTGGTTTCTCCCCAGAAGAGCTTGGTGTTCAGAAGCTCCATCCACATCCCCATTTCCTCTCCTCCCCCCAACCTTTTCAGATCTTGCATTAAACCCCTGTAGATTCTGCTTTAAGTAGGCAATTAAGCTAACAACATAATTATATCCCTTAATGCTCATTTTAACCGGTTTAGAGAAGAAACAAAAGGGGGAAGCAGCTTCAGATCCGTGCAGGCAGAGCTGCCTTGTGGAGCTCTTTCTGACAGTGGGGGTAATTTGTGGGCATCCAGGCTGTGCCCATTAGTGGCTGCAGGGAAGCCCAGAGCTCACGTTGGGAGCCCCCAGGCTCGGTGGGGTCTTACCTGCTGAGGACCCTTTCTCTGAACCCTCTCCTGGCTCTGGATTTTAGGGAATTCCAGGAGGCTCAGGACCATGTCCAGTCCATACTGCTGCAGAGCTGGGGCCTGGGAGGTTTGGCTGCTTCTTACTGCCCAAGCAGTTACTCACCAGAGACCAATCCATGGAGGCTGCAAGCTGCTGCCTCAGGAGTGTGTGAAGGGACACAATGTGGTGGAGTTGCTGCAGGAGTTCCCTGGGCAGCCTGCCCTAGCTGGAGGTGTCCCTGCTGACTGCAGGGAGGGGGTTGGAAAAGATAAGCTTTGAGGGTCCCTTCCAACCCAGCGCAATCTGTGAGTCCATGCCCACATAGCAAACCCCTGGGCTGAGCCCCATGCAGCCCAGGCTCAAAGGGCAGTTGTGCCCTCCTGCTAGTGGGCAGAGCTGCTGTGGGCTTCTACAGAGCACACAAGAGCCACAGAAATCTGCATGCAAGGCACTGAGGTTTGTGAAGACCTTTCAAGCACAGAGCCAGGAAGCTGCTTTGGCATCTTGGATCTTATGGCAGAGGATCTTGAATCTTAAACTGGCGCAGAGGGGAGATTGAAAGTGGATGTTAGGAGGAAGTTGTTTGCAGTGAGGGTGGTGAGACACTGGCACAGGCTGAGGGTGGTGAGACACTGGTACAGGTTGAGGGTGATGAGACACTGGCACAGGTTGAGGGTGGTGAGACACTGGCACAGGTTGAGGGTGGTGAGACACTGGCACAGGCTGAGGGTGGTGAGACACTGGCACAGGTTGCCCAGGGAGGTTGTGGAGCACAGAATCACCCAACGTGATCTTTGATCACGTTGGGTGATTCTGTGCTCCACAACCTCCCTGCAGGTGTTCAGGACCAGGTTGGATGAGGCCCTGAGTGCCCTGTGCTAGTGGGAGGTGTCCCTGCCTATGGCAGGAGATTGGAACTGGCTGATCCTTGAGGTCCCTTCCAACCTTCCCATTGTATGATTCTGTGATCTCAGAGCTGGAAGCTGTTGTCTCAGTGTCCAAGTGGCAGAGCTCTACCAGTGAGGAGCTGCAGCTTGCTCATGTTTGTGAGATCATTCAGGGGAACATAAACCAGTGAATACTGAGGGGGTTGGGCAGGGTGATCTCCAGAGGTCCCTTCCATTGTGTGAGTCTGTGTTTCCTCTCAGGATAAGCTGACACAGGAGCCACTGGGATCCTCCAGCACAGCTGCATTGCCTGCTTGCATTGGCCATGGCATGTGGACACCTCCACCTCTGGGGACAGGAAAGGCTTAGTCACTTCTTCAGGAGCTTTGGTTAGACCTGCAGGATGCATCCTCATGTTCAGCAGTCCCTGGGGGGGTGCTGTGGTTGATAGCAGCAGATACTCAGCCCTGGTTGGGCCACATCTCTGGGCTGCACAGGTCAAAAGGGACAGAGAGAGTCCAATGGCAGTTAGGAGGATGATGAAGGGGCTGGAGCATCTCTCTTACAAGGAAAGGCTGAGAGACCTGGGGCTGTTTGGTATAGAGAAGGAAAGCCTGGGAGGGAATCTTATCAGTACCTACCCATACTAAAGGGTGGCTGGCAGGAGGATGGAGCCAGGCTCTTTCCAGTGGTGCCAGTGATAGGATGAGGGGCAATGGACATAAACTGCATCACAGGAAGTGTCATCTCAACATGAGAAAAAGCTTTTGCTGTGAGGGAGCTGGAGGCCTGGGGCAGGCTGCCCAGAGAGGTTGTGGAGTTTCCTTTGCTGGAGACATTGCCCAGGTGGCCAAGAAGGCCAATGGCATCCTGGCCTTCATCAGCAAGAGTGTGGCCAGCAGGAACAGGGAGCTCATTCTCCCCCTGCACTCTGCACTGCTTAGGCCACACCTTGAGTCCTGTGTCCAGTTCTGGGCCCCTCCATTGAAGAAGGACATTGAGGTGCTTGAGTGTGTCCAGAGAAGGGCAACGAGGCTGGGGAGAGGCCTGGAGCACAGCCCTATGGAGAGAGGCTGAGGGAGCTGGGATTGGTTAGCCTGGAGAAGAGGAGGCTCAGGGGAGACCTTCTTGCTGTCTCCAGCTACCTGCAGGGTGGTTGTAGCCAGGAGGAGGTTGCTTTCTTCTCTCAGGCAAGCAGCACCAGAACAAGAGGCCACAGTCTGAAGCTGTGCCAGGGGAAGTTTAGGCTGGAGGTGAGGAGAAAGTTGTTGCCTGAGAGAGTCACTGACTGCTGGAATGGGCTGCCCAGGGAGGTGGTGGAGTCACCCTGGAGGTGTTCAAGGCAGGTTTGGACGTGGCACTTGGTGCCATGGTCTGGTCTGGAGGGCTGTGGGAATGGGTTGGACTGGATGAGCTTTGAGGTCTCTTCCAACCTTGGTGATACTGTGAGACTGTGACTCTGTGATATTCAAAACCTGCCTGGATGTGTTCCTGTGTGAGCTGCCCTGGGTGTCCCTGCTCTGCCAAGGGTTGGGCTCACTCTGGAGCTTCCCCTGACTTTCTGTGATTCTGTGATACTACCCTGGCCAGCTGCTCCTTGGCTTCTCTGCAGACACTGCCTGCCAACAGAAGGGAAGGTGTTGGAAGGTGGGTGGTGTGCTCTGGGCTGAATGACATCCATTGTGTGACTCATCTGAGGGGAGATGGGACAAGGGGCAGTGGCTCTGAGCTGGGAGAGGGCAGATTGAGAGTGGAGATGAGGAGGAAATTGTTGAGACTGAGGCTGGGGAGAGACTGGCACAGGTTGCCATGGAGGGCTGTGGCTGCCCCTGACTGGAGGTGTTGAATCATA
>VWZE01013837.1:109965-144117 GCA_013396675.1 Eubucco bourcierii | reverse complement strand
TCCAACACCTTCATGTCCTTCCTGTGCTGGAGGCTCCAGAGTTGTACACAGGACTCCAGACTCACTGAGCAATTTGCCACTTCTTGCTTCCTTGAAAAGCATTTACATAGAAACCTTGAATGGTTTGGGTTGGAAAGGACCTTAAAGATCATCTAGTTCCAATCCCCTGCCATGGAAGGGACCTTAAAGATCACAGAGTTTCGACCTACCTGCCATCTTACAAATCTTTCTCAGGAGTTCAAAGTGATGGAGAAGCCACAAAATAAAAGGCAGCTCACAGTTAACAGAATGGGACATAAAGAAATGTCATAATCCATGACCTTCACACTTCTAATTCCTCCTTTCTCACATGCCTTGAGTGTCAGATTCTCCCATTCCTGTCCTGAAATGGAGATGTGCAGGATGCATAACACAAACTGATGCTTTTTGCTAAAACTGGGCTATATTCACTGTACCATTATTGATGCTACATGATATTTTGGGTCCAAGTGCCAAACTGTATTTTAGGTTTAATTTCAAGGACAAAGGGCAAATGTGACTTTGGTGTTGAACACTCAAGTGAGCAATCTCCTTTCCCTAGTTTCTTGTGTGTCATCTTTTGTAGGGCCTTGCTGACCCACAGATTCATAGATTCATTGAATGGTTTAGGTTAGAAGGGATCTTAAAGTAGCCTTCCAGTATCTGAAGGGGGCCTACAGGAAGGCTGGGGAAAGATTATTTACAAGGTCCTGCAACAACAGGACAAGGGGCAGTGGGTTTAAACTGGCAGAGGGGAGATTTAGACTGGATGTTAGGAGGAAGTTCTTTACAGTGAGGGTGGTGAGGCACTGGCACAGGTTGCCCAGGGAGGTCATGGATGCTCCCTCCCTGGAGGTGTTCCAGGCCAGGTTGGAGGAGGTCTTGAGTAACCTGTACTAGTGGGAGGTGTCCCTGCCTATGGCAGGGGGTTGGAACTAGATGATCCTTGAGGTCCCTTCCAACCTTACCATTCTATGATTCTATGATTAAAACAGTTTTAATTAAAGGTCACCTAGTTCCAAACCCCCTGCCATAGGCAGGGGCATCTCCTACTAGACCCAGGTTGCTCAAGGCCTCATCCAACCTGGCCACGAACATCTCCACGGAGAGGACATCCACAGCCTTCTTGGGCAACTTGTTCCAGTGCCTCACCACTCTCATTGTGAAGAATTTCTTCCTAATCTCAGCTTAAGTCTGCAGCCCTCCAGTTTCAATCCATTCCCCCTCGTCCTGTCACTACCAGCCCTTGTCAGAAGTCCCTCCCCAGTTCTCTGTAGCCCCCTTCAGGTACTGGAATATTGCTCTAAGGTCTCTCTGGAGCCTTCTCCAGGCTGAACAACCCCAACTCTCTCAACCTGTCCCCACAGGGGAGGTTCTCCAGCTCTCTGATGGCCTGATGGCTCATTTTCATGGCCCCCTTTGGACCCTTTCCAGCAGCTCCATGTCTCTCTCATGCTGGGGGCACCAGGACTGGAGGCAGTGCTCCAGGCCAGGTCTCAGCAGAGCAGAGGGCTAGAATCTCACACTGCTTTAGACACAGCCCAGCACGTGGCTGCCCTCTGGGCTGCCTGCAACTCTTGTTGGCTCATGGGGAGTTTGTCATCAGCTGACACCTCCAAGTCCTTCTCCTCCAGCCTGTGCTTGAGCCGCTCCTCACCCAGCATGTATTTGTGCTTGGATCTGGAAGGCAAATTAATATTGGCCCCTGTGCAAACAAAAAAAGTAAACTCCTCCACTGTTCCTGTCTACAGGGCAAAGCAGGTAAGTAAATATGAAATCCTCCCAGCGCTGTGGGTAGGCACTTCCTCATGCACTGCCCTCCCCCCTGCTTCAAACCAGAGCTTTTTCTCTGAAGCCTCTAGTTGCCTTTTGCTCACCAACCAAATCACAATGAGCAACCATGAAAACAAACTCCCAGATAGCATCTGGCCTTCATGTTGCACAGTTTGTAGGTATTCTCTCCTTCTTGACTGTAGTCATAGGCTAGAACACGCTCCTGAAATGCACATTAGCGATGCTGCCTGCACAATCCCCACACTGCTCAGATGCTGTTCTAACCAGCACCAACTTCAGCAGAGCAAGAAAGAGACCACCAGCTTTCTCCTCTGAAAACCAGTTGCAATCAGCTAATGCTCCTCACACACCTTGCACTGCAAGCGTAAAGCAGGGTTTGTTACTCTGGCAAGACAGTCAGAGACCTCTTGCCCCAAACCTTCTATGGGTCTGAAGAGCAGCCAAAGCAGAGAGCACTTTCAGGTTTTGTACACTTACACACAGACCTCTGCTTACGTTCATTGGGCTTTTACTAATCAGGAGGCAACGTCTAAGGAAGCTCCTGGCATCCTTGCCCACACTGAGCAGTTCCCTCATTCACAAGTAAAATGCTGAAGTTTCCTGGCATTACTCACAGGGGATGATGCAGCTCAGCTAGCAAAGCTGTTTGCATACAGTCCTTCATCTCAGGGTGGCTCAGACATTGGCAGCGCTCTTGGAGCACCATGACCCTTCCCAAGAGGGATCACACAGAACAACAAGGACTCGATCCTTGGTTTAGGCAAGGGTTTAAAGCTGTGATCCTGTGTCAAATCTCCTGCGTATAAGGCCCCTTTCATCCCTCTCAAGCCTTCAAGAGGCTAAGTCTCTGGTTGTCACTCATGCAAAACTCCCACAGAAGTGGGCTGAGGGACAGCAGCACCAAGTTCCCATCCTAGCCGAGTAATACTGCTCAGTATTTCAATAACCAACCAACAGTGGTGCTGCTCAGGAAGTCTGTTCTGGAAAGAAAACATTAACTTCTCACTTTAGACTGACAGAACATTTCTCCCCATGGTAAAACGAGGAAATGAAGAGTTAAATATCAGGTGCTTGTTAAAATGGGATATGGTTTCATAGCAACATTTGGGTTTCCCAGGATGGCAGAGTGAGTGTTTCAACCAGATCATCAGCTGTGATCAAAGACACAAGTGGACACATTCAGAACACAAAACACCTTCTCCCTTTTTCTCCAGCAAAAACTGCACTGCCTATTTTTATCCTCTCTGTGCTATTAGCCAACTTACAGTGGAAGCACAACCACAGTGCGAGGAGCAGAGCTGACAACTTTTTATGAAAAGTTAACACCACACATTATGTTACAAACAAATTCCAGCCTTCAGCTAGTACAAGTAATAAGAGAACATTGTAATTAAAAAAATAAATCAGCCCCAGTTTACTTCCTTGAAGCATATTCAGTAAAAACAGGTTTTATAGAAATCCTCTGTATTCACTAATTTAGAAGGAAATGCACTTAAAGGGAGTGTATACTGCACATCTTTAGTGAGGAATATTACTTTTTATCTAGCTCAGGAGAAATAACATCCTCCTGAGGCATTGAATCAGATGAGTAACTGTGATGGGAAATAAATTAAATGCACAGACAAATGCCCTGGTTTTAAGTAAGCTGCTGCACAGAGATGTTCAGTATCTGCATCAATCCCTTTTAGACATTTGGAAATGCAAAATAAAACCAGAAGCTTGATGCTTATAATGACCACAGAATCATTTTATAGCAAAGAAAATTACTTTTAAGGCACATCAGTCGTTCCATTTATACTTCACATCCACTACAATCTGTCAAATGTCATTTGCACAGACTCCTTGAATTCTGCAAGGAAAACCAAAGGGCAAGGATTGTGTTCCCAAGGCAAGGAATCTCATTTCACAAGCAATGCAAGAGTGAAACTGCTGAGTGTCTGCAGACTGAGGAACCAGGCTAACTGAACACAAAGTGGCAAAAGAGACCTTCAGCTCAGCAGGAACAGGTTTCTCCAGTGAAGCTGTCCAGTAGCTCAGAGGTAGTAGCTATGTACCATGTGTTGCTTTGGTTGCTCTGGCAATGATAAAGTTCCTTCAGATTAAACAAACCTGAACTTTTTAGCTACATCATCACCTACAAACAATGCCAGCCCTTTTCAGCATTTTTTTGATGTAACTTTAACAAGAAATCTCCAATTTGCAAGAGAGAAAATGGCTTGTAATTGCCTCCCCTCAGTTGTTATTTTTACCTCTTATTTACCTGGCTCGGGTACATGTTTGTACCAAATCACCTGTTATTTACAAAGAGATGCTCCTGAAAGTTAAGTCTTAACATCCTGTCTTTACACCCAGATGTTTAAACAGAGCTCAAATCTTTTCACAGCTGCCAGCCTTATTTAAAGAGAGGATTCAGCAAGTCACAGACTTGCAGAAAATGTCTGAGTCGTCTCTTCAGTGAAATTGAACTCCTAATGCAATTGGTGCAATCGCCTAATCCTTACTTACTTCAGGACTTGAGGGCCCTGAAGTTAAATTGTCTATCGAATTAACACCAGAATCTTAGCCACTGACAAGCTCCTTTTCTGGGATTAAGTGGACCAGATCTTTACTATGAAAAACTGATGGAAAAAAGTTCTATCACTTCTCCTTACACCATAGGGATTTAAAGAGAGGCTACAGACACCTTTCAGACAGAATAGGGGGAGTAAAGAAGAGGGTATCTAATGATTCTCAGGTACAAATTCAATTTAGCTGTTTCAGGAAGCCTGCTACAAGAGATTAGATTTCATCCGATTTTTCAAAGAGCTGTTTACTTCAGAAAGCTTCATTTGAGGCAGGTGCCAGATCAGGCTGCTTATGGAAGGAGTGATAGCTATGAAATAGAGCAGCATTTACCCCTCAAAACAGACACCTTGCAGGAGCACAGCTGGAGAAGGGACGTAAATGCTCAGCTGAGTCTTAATGCTCGTTGTGCATTCTGTGATGAACACACAGGCACCAGCCCCTGTCTCTCATTCTCTTCCTTACAGTTTATGACATTTTATAAGCCCAGGGGAAATACAGCTTGCTTTAATAACTTTCCCAACTCTTCTCCCCTCTTCCCTCCCTCCTCCCCACCAAAAATCCTTTGAAATCATGAAATAGAAATGCAATCGGGAAAAGGGAAATAAAGCAACATTAATATTTGAAGGCTTGGAACGGCTGCACCTTCTTTAGAGATTTGTGCACATACACCACTGGCAATCTGCAATGCACCCTTCCCATTAGGGAAAAAAAAAAAAAGTAAATACAAAGGATTTTGTTGCTCTGAGACTGTAAATAGGAGAGATTTAAAGACCTTAGTGGAGTGGTGTTTGCTCTTCCTCTGAAAATCTGCATAGCAGGCTGCCTTCCACTGCCTGTCTTGAGAATGAGACTAGCAGGCATCCAGCCCCTGAAATAAGCCTATTGAGTGGGACCCAAAAAGAGAGGGGGGNGCTGCTTGGTAATCTGATTATTTCCTTTTTTCACATTTAGAAAATGTTAGATGAGTTCACCAAATGATACATTCCTCCCCGCCCCACCGCTAACTGCCCTGGGACAAGCACAGTTCTTAGGTCACTGATCTGAGAGGGATGGAGTAGGAATTTACTGCCTGGTGGTGACCCAGGATGGGGAAATAAGTTGATGAGGTGCATCTGTTCTTTGTCATATTTCATGAAAACATGCAAGACTCTCGGGTTTGCCACACTAACAAATGAAAAATCACAGCAAGACAGGAAAAATGTTTCCCATCCAGCTCTGAAGGCTGAGACCCCTCCAAGGAAAAGGAACCCCTCATGCCCTTTGACTTAAGCCCTGTGTAAAATCATCATTCAGAAGGTTTTAACAGTACAAAGGTTTATTTAGAAAAGAGTTTGGATTGTTCCTTAGGGGGGTTTTGGCAAACATTTAAATCCTTTCTTAACTCAGAACGCTTTGAGTACCTGGTACTTTGCACTTTCTTTCTCCACAGAAGCAGTAAATGCCAATTTCTTACTGGGACAAGCCCACCATGGGCCCCAGCTGCTCTATTTAGAAATAACTCAAATCTCCACCACCACTGCCACTCAATCCTTTCCTCTTGATGTCTCTGCTTGCTTTCCCACAAAGTTCCAGAGCCCATAAAAAGCTCATTGCCTCCCAAACTCCATCTCACCTTATCATCCTCTGTGGACTCCCCATGCCCTCCATCAGGGTTCAAAGACAATCACTCCCCTCCTCGCTTACAGCAATGCTCCGCCAGCACCATGTCACCATCCTGTACCAGGGGCAATGCTCTCAGCCTCTCCAGCACTATCCCCTACCCCACAGCATCACCCTGTCTGCACCATGGGGGTGAGCCCTCTTCCCTCTCTCTAAGCCCAAACCCCGCATTCTCTTCCCTCCCTTCTTTTTCAGCATAGAGCCTTCTCCTTCTCTTTTAACAACACTGTCACTCAAGTCGAAACCATCCCTCCAGCTCAATGCCGGAAGTTCTTCTTCTTCTTCTTAAACAGAATGTGTTTAAATGACCTGCGGAAGTCCTGGTTGAAGATGGTGTAGATGACTGGGTTGAGGGAGCTATTGCAATACCCAATCCAGAAGAAGAACTTGAACAGAGTCTCAGGGACCTCACATGCCTCCCGACAAATACCATAGAGGCTGTAGCTGAAGAAGAAAGGGAACCAGCAAACTACAAAGACGCCCATGACCACGGCCAGCACAAAAGTGAACCGTTTCTCCCGGGCCTGGGCAACTTTCTTACGGCAGATGCTGCTACGCTTCCGGCGCCGGCGGTACGAGAAGAACTGCATGGAGCGACTGCTGGCGCGGGACAGGCGGCTGCTGGAGTGCTTGGAGGAGAAGGAGTAGGAGAAGGACTGGCTCTTGCTGCTCTTGCGGGGATGCTCCTCCCGGCTCCGCCTCCGTCTGCTCTCTGAGGTGCTGCTCTCCTCCAGCTCAATGTCCTCCAGCTCCGAGGCTTTGCGCCAGTGGTGCACCGAATAATGTCCGTTCTCTCCCAGAGGCATCCTCAGGGACATGCAGCCGCCAGCAGTGCGGCTCAGGCCATTCTCAGTCTGAGAGGACCCCTCTGGCATCGTACGTTTCTCAGAGAGGGTCCTGGTCCTTAGTTTGGCCACACGGTAGATGCGGATGTAGACCAACACCATGATGAGGCAGGGGGCAAAGAAAGAGCCAATACAAGAAGAAAGGATGTACCATGTCTCATCATTGAGTTTGCACTGGGGAAAGACGTCTCCTTCAGGGTCCCGGTAGACAGAGATCAATGGTGGGAAGGAGATGACAGCTGAAATGAGCCAGACGGTGAGGATGATGGCCTTGATCCGTCGAGGGGTCCGTTTGAGGTTGTACTCCACTGCCTGTGTGACCGACCAATACCTGTCCAGGCTGATGGCACACAGGTGGACAATGGAGGAGGTGCAGAAGAGCACATCCAGTGCCAGGTAGATGTTGCACCAAGCCTTGCCGAAGTACCAGTAATTCATGAGCTCGTTGGCTAGGGAGAAAGGCATGACCAGGGTAGCCACCAGGATGTCCGCACTGGCCAGGGACACCAGGAAGAGGTTCTGGGGAGCTCTCAGCGCCCGGCTAGTGAGCACAGCTATCACCACCAGTACGTTGCCCACGACGGTAAAGACGATGAGGAAGCCCACCACAGCTGCCAGGCTGGCCACGGCCGCCGGGGAGTACGGGGAGGGTGGTTGAAGGAGGGCAGAGGAGGACGGCGAGGAGGGGGGCAGCGCCAGGGACTCGTTGGGGGAGCCTAGGCTCGTGTTCACCACCAACAGCAGATCCATGGTGGGTGTGCGGGGCATCGGCATCCTACAGAGCCCCGCGGAGCCCCTGCCCCGCCCCGCCACCGCCGCCTCGTCGCCGCCACCCCGCCGCCCTCATCGCCCCCCAAACAACGGTCCCACCGCCGCCTCGCCGCCCGCCTCTGTCCCCCCCACGGTCCCTCAGGGCAGGCCCGGGCAGCACAGCCCCAGCGCAGCAGGGAGCGCGGCACCGCTGCCTCCGGCCGGCCCCTGGTGAGGGGACAGAGGGGCACAGCTGGCCCCTGTCGCCCTCCCGATCATGCCCGTCTCAAGGCAGCCCGGAGGCTCCGGAGAAGACACCGCCTGGCCAATGGCAGTCCACGGCAGAAGCTGGATCCTGGCAGGGAGTAGGGTCCGAGGTGGTAGCAGCTGGATCGGCAGCGGTGGCGGCATCAAATCCCATGGAGAGCGAGCGGCTCCCGGCGGCCCCGCTCCGGCGGCGCGGCAGCGCGCTCTCGGCGAAGTCGCGGCTGCCCGGCGGCTCCGTCCTAGTCGTGCATCGCGCTCCCAATCGGCAGCGTGCCCCGCCGCCGTGCGCATGCTCAGTCCCGCCAGGTGAAACCCGCCGCGCCCTCCTCCGCGGAGCATCCCAGCGGCTGCAGAACCGCCCCGAGCGGTGCCGTCCCTTGTCCCCAGCCGGAGAGCCGCGCTGCCCTCTCCTCCCCGCCGCGGTGGCCTCCGGACGCTCCCAGCCACCCGGCCGATACTCGGTGGCCACGCAGTTGTTTCTCTTCGCGGCGGAGCGGCGGGAAAGGGTCCCCTCGGAGGCCGTCCCCGTGGGTAGAAGTTGTGTGGAGCGGCGCCGGCTTCAGCACCCCCGGTGCGCGGTGGCGGAGCGGAGCTGTCGCTGCTTGCGGCGCCGGGCTGGCGCGCTAGGGGGCGACATTGCCTTCCCGGCCGCACCAGTCGGGTCCCGCTACAGCCCGGGGGGCGGCGGGGAGAGGATCGCGGTGCGTACAGAGACGGGCAGCGACCGTGGGGCACGGACCTGAAGTGCGGTCCCACTCGGTCACGCTGCAAAATGTGCGAGACAAAGACATTGAGGGGCTGGAGCGTGTTCAGAGAAGGGCAACGAAGATGAAGCAGGGTCTGGAGAACAGAGATGGTGAGGAGCAGCTGAGGGAACCGGGGTTGTTTAGTTTGGACAAGAGGATGCTGAGGGGAGACCTCATTGCTCTCCACAACTCCTGCTGAATGGTTGGTCCAGGTGCAGGTTGGTCTCTCCCCCCAAAGTAACTGAGAGAGAACAAAAGGAAATGGAATTAAGTTGCAACAAGAGAGGTTTAGGTTGGATATTAGGTAAACTTTTTTTACTGCATTGGAACAGGCTGCCCAAGCAGGTGGTGGAGTTGCTATCCCTGGAGGTGGACAAACAAATGTGGACATGGCATTTAAAAACCTAGTTTAGTGGTCATGGTAGTGCTGGGTTGATGGTTGGACTCAATGATCTTAAAGGTCTTTTCCGGATGAAAAGAATCTAGAATCCTATGAGACTGATACCAGGTGAGTGCTGGCTTGAGAGAGAAGCATTGGGGAAAACCCTTGGTAAGTTTTCGTCTTTAGTTGTGAAGAGAACCTTCAGTAATATGGGAAGGGATGCACTGGGGAGACTTAGAGCAGCACTTCCATTGTTCAGACCTTTGGGCTCTCTGGAAGATGTATGAGGATTCGATTCTAACAGCTAGCCAGAAGTAACAGGTGCAAAAGGAGTGCCGCTGGCTCCCTCCGCTCCTTCCCAGCAGAGGCAGTCAAATCATAGAATCATTTGGGTTGGAAGGATTTTGAGGTCATCCAGTCCAACCATTATCTAGCCCTTGTCAAGTCTGGTGCCTGGATTTTGGATCACAACTTCTTCTGAGCAAGGACTGCCCTACTGGCCTCTTTGCTGTTGTGCTTGCTTTCCTTGTGCCACACTGCCAGGAGTCTTTGGTGCTTATTTAATAGCAGAGCAGCACAACACTAGCCAGAGGACTGGCTGTGTTCATTTCAGGTAAGCCAGAACGTGAATCCACCCACTGCAAATTAATTCACTTTTAGGCCAGAAGAATGTGCTCCTTTGGTGCTGTGTGCTCTTATTACTGCTTTGTGTGGCATGGGTGCCTGTTCCCATTGGGATACTGTAAATTAGTAAAAGAGGTAGACTTGCACAGCAAAGCTTGGAAGGCACAGCACAGCAGTACTGAAAGCCACAGCCTGACTACATACTGTAGCTTCCACACAGTTCTGGAGTGCCCAAACTCCTCCATTATCATCCTGCTGATTTCTAAAGAGAGGGACCTGGTGTTTTGCCTATGGGCATTCCCAGTTTTAGAGGCTGGTTGGGACTCTCTCAGCTGCCTCCCTTGTGTGTCCCATCTGGAACCATAAATGCAGTCCTCGGGTCTTGGGAGAGTTGCAGGCTGGTGCACTGCCAGGATTGTATTCCTCATAACAGGAAACTATGAGTAGTGGAGGCACACAGACCCAAGAGACTTTCATTTTTGCTCTGCAACATTTAAAATAATAGAATACTTGCTATTGGAAAGGTCCCTCAAGTTGAAATAGAACAGCCTGGGCCTTTGAGAGTGGTAAGGATCCTTTAGTCCAAGGATCTTCAGATTCCAGTGCTGGCTCCTCTGTCCTCAGTCCATTTGCGTAGGTACATGGCCTGGATTGTGAAGGGTTAGGAGTGACTATGCTTAACCCTCGTAGGAAAGAAAATTCCTCCGGAGATTTTGATCTAATTAATCTATTTTGTAAGCAATTTGCTTTGAAGTTTTTCTCATCTGAAAGCTAATTAACAAACACGTTGTGACTGCATGTTAAAGAGGAAGGACATAATGTTAAAACCAAACTTTTGCCAGTAACAAACTGTCAAGGATCAGGGCTGGGCTGGCCCCTAGATGTGCTCTTGATTAAGCACAAGAGCTTAAGTCTCTGTGTGAGACAGAGACTTATGGGTTGGGAAAGAAAAAGATAAAGCAGCTTTAATGAAAAAAAAAAAAATCATCATCATCATCATGTAAGAGGTACCAATCTCAACCCTCTGCAGGCAACCACATCACCATCACTAGGGCTGCTGGAGCAGCCACTGAGGAAGTCCCAGACTAGACTCAGCAGCACACAGGAAGTAGATTCAGGAGCTGGATTCTGGAACTCGATGTGTGAAGGCAGGGATTGGGATCAAGGGCAGAATGGACAGAGTCCTCTCAGATGCCAGCCACTGAAGAAAAGAGCTTGACCCTCATGATCCCTCAACCTTATACTGAATATGAGACCCATGGCATGGAATCCCTTGCTGCTCAGCTTAGGGTCACCTGTCCTCTCCTCTCCAGTAGTGTGACCTCTTTCTTTACAGCACCATAAAGAGGTACAAAGGATTTAGCAGTGACCTTGTTCTGCACAGGGGCAGGTATAAGCCAGAGCCTTTCTGCATCCTGATCCTCCAAGTATTGGCATCCTCACTGCTAAAGCAGCCACTGTCTGCAAAAATACCCTGTAAACTTCAGAAAGTGCAATTCCTGAGCAGAGACGAAGCTAAAAAGTAAAATCATTGAACAACATTAGTTTTGTTCTAGCTCAAAGCAAGACACAAACTCTAATAAGACCGAAGTGAAGAAGCAGTAATCACCTAAACTACCAAAGTGTAAGATAAAGAACAAAATCAAATAGAAACCTGATGCCCCCTGAAGTCCTCCTAAAGAGACAACCAATCTGATAAGAAAGGCTCTTTAAAAACTTGCCAAACCATGGGAAGATTAAGTAAGTGGAGGCTGAGGTTAGTAAAGTCCAACCAGGAAGCAAATGGCACATTTTTAACCAGAAGCTTGAATAACCACTGAAGCAGCTTCCTAATATTTGTGGTCAGTTCTTCATAGCTGAGAGTTTCGTAAATGGTATCTGTGAACTGAGAGGGGCAAGTGCAGGAATTTGAAGTCTAACTTTGGATGTGACTGACACTAGGGAGACAGCAAGAATGCATGACCTAAATGGTTCCATCTGGGTTTAAAATACAGGAAACACTGCAAAGCCAAGGAACATTGGGGCTTCAGGAACAGTTCTCCAAAAAGAGGTACATCAGCCCCACCAACATCTCCTCCTCTTGCTGGGTAACTGTGAAGTCAGACAGACTAACTCTGTAGTGAAGTTGCATGAACTGGAACTTGAAATAAACCTTCAGCTAATGATTTAGGGCTTCAGATTAGAAGAGCTGAAGGTTTCTCGTGACTTGTTTTGGCTCGAAACAAGTAAATGCAGAAGTTTCATAACAAGAGGAATGAAAGAAGCAAATGTCTGAGGAGTTATTTGGCATTTCAACATAGGAAATGTCAACTGGGATGTGGGGAAAAAAATATAAAATTTGAGCAAAGCATAAACACTTTGTTGTGGTTTCTTTAGCACAAAGTGGACTGTGGTACTGAAACAATTCAGCCAGGACAGTAACCTTTGGGTGTGTGTGTAACTGAGGTCCTGTTTGCCACATGTCAGCCCAGCTCAGGTATATAAAGGTGAGTAAAGGAATGGCATACAGGCCAGAAATCTACTCTCCTGAAAACCTGCTTAGTTTGCAGAGAATCAGAGGATTGTAGAACAGTTTTGCTTGGAACAGCTCTTTAAGGTCATTGAGTCCAATCACTCTCTAACTCTGCAAAGGCTGGTGCTGAACCATGTCCCTCCGCGCCACACCTCTGCCTCTTTAAAACACCTCTAGAGATGGGGATTCAACCACGTCCCTGGGAAGCCTGTTTCAGTCTTTGAGAACACTTTCATTGAAGAAGTTTCTTCTAATGTCCAACCTAAACTCTGTTGCAACCTGAGACCATTTCCTCTCATTCTATCACTTGTTACTAGGAAGAAGAGACCAAGTCTCACCTCACTCTAGCCTCCTTTCAGGGAGCTGTAGAAAGCAATGAGCTCCAGCCTCACCTCACTCCAAGTCTCACCTCACTCCAGCCTCCTTTCAGGGAGCTGTAGAAAGCAATGAGCTCTAGCCTCACCTCACTGCAAGTCTCCAAGTCTCACCTCACTCCAGCCTCCTCTTCTTGAGATTGAACAACCCCAGTTCCCTCAGCTGCTCCTCACCAGCCCTAATCTCCAGACCCTTCAGCTTTGTTGCCCTTCTCTGGACCTGCTCCAGCCCCACAATGTCTGTCTTGTAGTGAGAGCAGTATCTCAGCTTTCATTGTCAGGGAGGTGTTACTTGATTTTCAGTGGGAACTGAGTTTTTACTTCCCCCTTGTGACTTTGAAAATGTGTCTTAGCTAAACACAAAGGTCTGTGGGACAGCCTGATGTACTAAACATCTGGAAGTTCTCTCCTTCAAACTAAGCTTTACTTTGATAGGCAAGATTTTGTAGCCTTATCAACCCCTATGTGAAGTTGGCTGCTGACAGAAGAGTCTGTACAGCTATAAACTCTCTGGGACATGATTTGCCTTCTGAAGCTGCTCAGGCTGTCATGATCACCTGCAATCTCTGTTAGTAGTTGGAGAAGGCACAGTACAAGCCATGGGATAGCAAACTGACATAAGAGGTGAAGAATAAAGAGCGTGTCCTGGATTTAGGGAGAAAGAAACTAAATATAAGGAAAGCCGCTCCCTTTGGAAGGGAATTCAGGTCCTTCAAAATGCGAATATTGTTATCAAGGGAAAGACTCTGAAACCTGTAGCATTAAATGGACATTTACCTGGGAACTCCTGAAAGAGGTCAGGGTAAAATTTTAGTGTCCACAAATGGAGCCAAACTTCCAAAATTTGTGTTTTAAGGGATTGGAACATCTTGCCAGACCCCATCAGGAGTCCTGTGTGCAGTTCTGGAGCCCCCAGCACAGGAAGGACATGGAAGTGTTGGAGCGGGTCCACAGGAGGCCATGAGGATGCTCAGAGGGCTGCAGCAGCTCTGCTATGAGGACAGGCTGAGAGAGTTGGGGCTCTGCAGCCTGGAGAAGAGAAGGCTTCCAGGACACCTTAGAGTAGCCTTCCAGTATCTGAAGGGGGCTACAGACAAGGGCTTGCAATGCCAGGACAAGGGGCAATGGGTTTGAACTGGCAGAGGGGAGATTGAAACTGGATGTTAGGAGGAAGTTGTTTGCAGTGAGGGTGGTGAGACACTGGCACAGGTTGCCCAGGGAGGTTGTGGCTCCTCCCTCCCTGGAGGGGTTCAAGGCCAGATTGGAAGAGGCCTTGAGTGAGCTGTACTAGTGGGAGGTGTCCCTGCCTATGGCAGGGGGTTGGAACTGGATGATCCTTGAGGTCCCTTCCAACCCTACCATTCTATGATTCTATGATTCTGTCTTTTATGAAGAAAGACTGAGGGAATTTGGTGGTTTTAGTCTGGAAAACAGAAGGCTTAGGTGGGATCTTATCAATGCTGATCAATACTTAAAGAGTGGTTGTCAGGAGTTTGGGACTAGTCTATTTTCAGTGGTGCCCAGTGCCCCAGTTTGCTTGGAAAGTTCTCCCTGTTTCACCAACACTGGGATTAAGGCAGAAAAAAGGTCAAATGTTGTCCAACAGTTTTATTACTGTCAAAAGAGAGGCACAAGATAGGAAAGGAGGAATGACAGATAAGGTATAGAAGTATATAACCAAAGGTGTCTATATATTGCAAGGAAATTCACCACATGGAGGGTCCAACAGTGCCTTGTGGGTTGCTGCTTGGAGAGGGAGGGTCCTCATGACTTGGTGGTGGGAGAGAGTTCCAGAGAGAGGATTCTTCTTTTCTAGGTCCTGATGGTAAATAGTGTTAGTTCATGTCCTGTCTGGCTGCTTTCTGTGAAGTCCTTTTTGCTTCTGTACCAGGATCAGGACAACCATGCCTGCATTTGCAGAGCACCATGGACTCAGCTCTTTGGAACCAAACCTGGGGCTGCTGCAGAAGTGTTTGTTTGATCCTCCCTGTTACTGAAGAGTCATGAAAAATTGATCTGTGCCCTCTCTCTTGCTTTTTCCTATTTGTTCTGTTTCCATTCTCTGTACTCATTTTAAGGCTTCTTCATTCCTTATTTATTAAGTCAGAACTTTAAATAGGCTTTACAGCCACCTGTACTGTGAGCTGTGCCACTCACACAGGGTGAGTGCATTGTTTTGCTAGACCTCTGCACGGTATTTGAGGTCTCTCCCTCTTGTTTCCAGCGTGGTTTTTAATCATGCAGGACTTTCTGCACAGTGATATGTATGGGAAGTATTTAGTTTATTGTTCTGCACTCACTTGAAGCATGCATTTATTTGCATTCCCAATGCAAGTTTGTAAAAGCTTCAGCTTCTAAACAGAGAAAATCCCGTGTAGGTCATTTATCATCTGTGGCACTGCCTAGCTCTAATTTATTAATTGTTGGGCCCGTTTGGCATGAGTGTAGGACAGCCTTCTTCATGACAGATTTTCATCTGATTTAGTTAGCAGCCAGATTTTGGCTAGGAGCCTTTGCATCTCTGTAATCCATATCTGTAATGAAATCCATTCCAATGGATTTGAGTGTCTAGGCTAATGGCAATCATCTGGAATATCAGGGAAAACATCTCCAAAATGGCAGCATACTTTTAGGAACAAATCAGCTAGTGGTGAACGCAGGATCTTTCAAATTACAATGATTGAACTCACAAAACATGCACAGCAGGAGTAGCAGCAAACACTGCAGCCTGATACTTGCCTGTTATTCAAAGGAAATGTTGATTTCAAGTTCACAGAAAGTTCTCTGGAGTCATTCAAAACCCACCTGGACTCCATCCTGTGCAACCTGCTCTAGGCAAACCTGCTGTAGCAGTGGGGTTGGACTCAGCCATCTCCAGAGGTGCCTTCCAACCCCCACCACTCTGTGATTTTGTGTGATTCAGGAGATCAAAAAGGTGCAACTCACTGAAGTCATCAATTAGTGTTAGGGAGGCCATAACAAATCCAAAGGCAGTCCTCGATCCTTGAGGCTATTGCAGCTATTGGAATCGGAGGCCAGTTCAGCACAATATTCAGCAGTCCCTCATTTGTATTCTACTTGCTTGTCAGAGCTGTAGCAGCTTCAACTAACTCTGTAACAGTCTTTCAGTCCTGAAAATGCAAACACAGAGCTCATACAAATTAACTCTAGGTTGTACAAAGAGCAGATTCATATTGAAGAAGTTTTATGAGTATTGTGCAGAAACAAATCCAATTCAGACTCTTGAAGTGACATCGGTAGTTAGGAATCCTGAATTCCAGGTTCAGAGCTCAGTGCAGTAACAAACCCTACTAAGATGAGAATGTTTAAAGTGTCCCAGGATCAGCACTGAACACCAACACACCTGCACTGTGTTCAGAAACACCCCAAAGCCCTGTGACATTTGTCAGCAGTTCCTTTGCTTGAACAGCTTCGCATTCCTCTTCAAACACTTTTTGCTGTCCACAGGGACACATGAGACATAACTCTCGCTTCACCCTGTCCTCCTAGAGCTGGCCTCCCTGTAGGAGCACTGCTGAGCTCTCAAGGGGTGAACTAGCCATAAGTAATGATGTTGCAGTGTGCCAGGGTCGAGTGCAAGGACGTGGAGTTGGAGTGTGGGTCACAGCCAACCGCAGAATGGTAGGGAGAGCATTGGAAAGGGACCTCTAAAGAGCATCTAGTCCAACTCCTCTGCTAGAGCAGAGAGATACACATTCTTACTGCACCTATTCAAGTTCAATTATTCTTCAACAGTTACATCACTTGAGTAAATAACATAGCAGGGTTGGCCAGCATGCTGGACAGTGCAGGGACTGTCCTGTGAGGAAATACCAATGCAGCAGATACTCTTCTGGTCTGCATTTTCATTTTTCCCTCTCTCGATCTTTAATCGCAAGCCTCCCAATCAGATGTTCTGATTCATGTTATTTATGCTAAGCAATTCCAGCAGGTGCAAATCTTGGCTCATATCCACCACAGCTACAGTTAGGTTATAAGAAAGAGCTTACAAGTAAGGCTTTCTGAGGCACCTGTGAAAACACATTGAATCCTTTATGGCATTTGTCACTTACCATTACACACTTAGCTATTTAACTGTGTTACTCTTCTCCATCAATTATCTCATTGGCAAGTTGGCAATCTTGTTCCTTCTGGTTCTTTGATCACAGAATCTCAGAATGATAGGGGTTGGAAGAGACCTCCAGAGATCATCAAATCCAACCCCCTGCCAGAGCAGGATCACCTAGGGCAGCTCACACAGGAACACATCCAGGTAGCTTTTGAAACTCTCCAGAGAAGGAGACTCCACAACCTCTCTGGGCAGCCTGCTCTGGGGCTCTGGCACCCTCACCATAAAGAAGTGTCACCTCATGTTGAGATGGAGCCTCCTGTGTTCCAGCTAGTACCTGTTGTGCCTTGCCCTATCGCTGGGTACCACCAAAAGGAGCCTGACACCTTCATCTTGACACCCACTGCTCAGATATTTATAGACATTCATAGGATCCCCTCTCAGCCTTCTCCTCTCCAGACAGGTCTCTCAAGTCTTTCTTCATAGCAGACATGTTTTCAAGTCCCTTCATCATCTTCGAAGCTCTCCTTTAGACTCTCTCCAGCAGGTCCCTGCCTCTCTTGAACTAGACACAGTATTCCAGATGCGGCCTCATCAGTGCAGAGTAGAGGGGGAGAAGAATCTCCCTAGACCTGGGGGACCCACTTTTTGGATGCACCCCAGAATGCCATTGTCCCTCTTGGCCACAAGGGCACATTGCTGCCCCTTGGAGAACTTGCTGTCCTCTAGGACTCCAAGGTCCTTCTCCATGGAGCTGCACTCTAGCAGCACCTTTGTTTTGACACTTTTGATTGGGCAGAGACAATTCAGATTCCCTCCTGTCTCTGCAAAATGGAGTGAGACCTACAAGAGATGTTTTGTTGACAGTCACTTTCAGGATTTCTTTACAATGTGCCAAGAGGGTGGGTAAGGGGTTTACAGGGGTGAAGGCCCTGTTGTCTGGCACCAAAGAAGCATGTGGTGAATGACAGTCTGGAACAAGGGAGGTTCCTTCCCTATCTAAAGCACTCCTTAATGTTGGCTTAATGAGTGAAGAGTCTAATAAGTGAAAAGTCTAATAAGTAAAAAGTCTACAAGTAAAATGTCTAATGAGAAAAATTCTATCTCCATGAGTAAAAAATACTAAAAAATAAACTAAAAAAAAAAATCTAAGAAAGGGCTGGATTCCCAAAGAAAGTAAAGAGGATCATTTTTCATGTGCAGAGTCATGGGAAGTGACTCTGTAAACCTGTGAGAGGGCAGTTTCTCTCATAATGAACTCATTTAAAATTGAAAGCATTCCTCCTTTGGAGTGGCTACTTGTCAGCTCCCCTCAGGAAAGCACCTGCAGCAAGCTCAGCAGTCTGCCCAAGCTGCCTCCAGGTAAACAGGCACTCACACAAGCTGGCAGTTTGGCTTTCATTCACATCAAATGGTTTTGGGCAGCAGACCTGAGCAGGCTGCCCTCCCTCCTGCACAGCACTCCAGAGACAGCCGCAGTAGCAGGACCGCGCTGATGCCCTCTCCTGAACTCCTAACACGTGCAGCTCCACACAGAAAACAAGCCTGTAATTAAATTGTTCAAAACGTGGAGATCAGTGTGCTTGGCCATCCCTTCAGACCTAATTACTTGCCAAAACAACACACTGTGTGCAGGGTGGGAATTAATATTAATTAGGAATCTTCTTGAGCTGCAGATTACAGCCGGGATAGACAGAGGAAATGATGACGAGGTTTGTGCAACTCACAGCTTAGAATCATAGAATCATAGAATGGTAAGGTTGGAAGGGACCTCAAGGATCATCCAGTTCCAACCCCCTGCCATAGGCAGGGACACCTCCCACTAGTACAGGTTACCCAAGGCCTCATCCAACCTGGCCTTGAACACCTCCAGGGAGGGAGCAGCCACAACCTCCCTGGGCAACCTGTGCCAGTGTCTCACCACCCTCACTGCAAACAACTTCCTCCTAACATCCAGTCTAAATCTCCCCTCTGTCAGTTCAAACCCATTGCNGCCCTCTGATCATCTTTGTGGCCTCCTCTGGACCTGCTCCAACACTTCCATGTCCTTCCTGTGCTGGGGGCTCCAGAACTGCACACAGTAGCCCAGGTGGGGTCTGACAAGAACAGAGTAAAGGGGCAGAATCTCCTCCCTTGCCCTGCTGCCCACACTGCTCTTGACGCAGCCCAGGATTCAGTTGCTGTCTGGGCTGCACTCACACTGCAGGCTCATGTTGAGCTTTTCATCACCCCAGACTCCAAGGTCCTTTTCCTCAGGGCTACTCTTCAGCCATTCCCCACTCAGCCTGGATTTGTGCTTGGGATTTTGCCTACCCAGGTGCAGGACCTTACACTTGGTCTTGTTGAATGTCATGAGGTTGGCATGGGCACACCTCTGCAGCCTGTCCAGGTCCCTCTGGATGGATCCCTGCCCTCTAGCAAGTCGATCGTGCCACACAACTCGGTGCCATCTGCACACTTGCTGAGGGTGCATTGATTCCTCAGTCCATGTCACTGTCCTCATGTAATGGCAACAAGAGAGCCAAGCCTCAGTACATCAAGAGCTGAGATACAGACAGTTGTTCCAGTTTAGTGGCAGCCCAAGCTGACTGCATCCTGCAAGATTCATCCTTCTGAAGTGACAGGAGAGAAAAGCCCTCTGTGTTCTTCCACATAGTAACAAACTGACAGGGAATGCTGCTGAAACACCCTGGAATGTCCATCATGGAATGGTTTGGGCTGGATGAGACTTCCAAAGATCCTGTACTGCAACCTCCCTGCAGTCCTCAGTGACACTCTCCACTAGGTCAGCTTGTTCAGAGCCTTATCAAGCCTGAGCTTGAATATCTCCAGGGATGGGGTCTAAACTTTCTCCCTGGGCAACCTGTTGCAGTATTCCACCACCCTCATGGTGCAGAACTTGTTCCTAACATCCAATCTGTGAGAAATGAACTCACTCTAAAATTCAGGTATAAAGGATTTATTCTAAAATAAAGGCAAACAACGCTGGGTGCATAGCAAGTAACAAGATTGCTAGAGGCACAAACTAACAGCAGATAATAATGCTCATATAGGATAAGGACTGGGTACCATTGTATTAGCTTTATACATATTCATGAGTATACTTTTACATTCTCTAACCCCTTTAACCCCCACCCCTGAGTCCATTTGATAAAAGTGGCAGCTACTCTTCACAAGATGAACTTCCCTCTTGTCTTTTCTTTAAACATCAATCAGAGGGGCCTCCTGGATCCTCCTGGCTTCACTACATCACCTTATCTTATCCTCAGTCAAGGACACCCCTGGCACTCCTAACACCTCCAGCTGCCTTGTTATTTTTCTGATTTAGTCTTATGAATACCTTAGTGTGCAAAAGCCAAATCTCCATAAATCACACAACCTACATCTGCTCTTCTCTCATTTGAAACCATTGCCCTCCTCCTGTCACCGCAGGCCTTTGCAAACAGTCCCTCTGCAGCTTCCTTGTAGTCCCTTTCAGTTATTAGAAGGCTGCTGCAAAGTTGCCCTGGAGTATTCCCTTCTCCAGGCTGAACACCCCCAGCTCCCTCAGCCTGTCCTCATAGCAGAGGTGCTTCAGTCTCCTGTTCATCTTCAAGGCCTCCTCTGAATGAGTCCATCAGGACCATGTCCTCCCTGAGGGCTCCAGAGCTGGACACAGCACTAGATGAGGTCTCACCAGAGCAGAGGGGCAGAATTCCCTCCCTCCATCTGTTGGCCAAGCTGCTTTTGAAACAGCCCAGGCTGCCATCAGCCTTGTGGGCTGCAGGTGCCCATTGCTGGTTCATGCCCAGCTTCTCCTATAGCAGAACTCCAAGTTCTCACCAAGTTACTTTTTACTTTCAAGCAGCAGAATTTCAGCAGGGGAGATGATAATTCCCTTCCTTCCCCTTGCTCACCATTTTGGCAGGCATCAGTCTGTCTGGCAAGGGAGGAGCAGTGGCTTGAAACCTCCCAAGGCAGAGAAGGAAATGGACTTTGACAGCACTGAATTCCCTCTCTCCTTTCTGAAGAGTCAAAAAACCCCACTCCCAAAGCCCCAAACCCAGGCTGTGTGTAATTGGATGCAAAGGTGTGAATGGACAATGCCCTTGCAGGGGGAAGGAGGAATCCCAGTGAAGGAAGGTGGAGGAATAAAGTACAGAAGTTTTGTGGCTCTGATAGAAGTTGAAAGTCCCTGAAATACTGAAAAGGGATTTTCGGCTTCATTTTGTTCACTGAAATCTATTCAAAAAGCCTTTTGAAAAAAATATTTCTATAGTTTAAATAAATTAAAACCATTAACATGAGATCACATAGTAATAATCTCATAAATAGTGACTATTTCAGCAGGTGTTACATAGAATCATAAAATGGTTTAGGTTGGAAGGGACTTCAAAGATCATCCAGTTCCAAACCCCTGCCATAGGCAGGGACACCTCCCACTAGTACAGGTTACTCAAGGCCTCATCCAATGTGGCCTTGAACACATCCAGGGAGGGAGCATCCACAACCTCCCTGGGCAACCTGTGCCAGTGCCTCACCACCCTCACTGTAAAGAACTTCCTCCTAACATCCAGTCTAAATCTTCCCTCTGCCAGTTTAAACCCATTGCCCCTTGTCCTGTCATTGCAGGACCTTGTAAATAATCCTTCCCCAGCCTTCCTGTAGGCCCCCTTCAGATACTGGAAGGCTACTATCAGGTCCCCTCGAAGCCTTCTCTTCTCCAGGCTGAAGAGCCCCAACTCTCTCAGCCTGTCCTCATAGGAGAGCTGCTCCAGCCCTCTGAGCATCTTTGTGGTCTCCTCTGGACCTAGGTTGGAACTAGATGATCCTTGAGGTCCCTTCCAACCTTACCATTCTATGATTCTATGTCAAGGGACACCTCCCCCTACACCAGGTTGATCAAGGCCACTGATTATGTCTTTGCACCCAAAACTGAGGGATGTCCACTGAACTCGCATCCAATCCGTGGTAATTTGGGCAGGGAAATATTTGATTCTTTTGGTAATCATCCTCTAGCAATGCAGACTTCAGTCAACATTTTAATCTGTAGAATCTATTGCAAAAAAAAAACCCCAAACAATTAAAATTGCCCCTTCTTCAGTACATTATCACCTTAATACCCTCTCAAAACTCTCAGTTTGCCATTCCTAGGGTGAACTGAAGGAACTGTGTCTCTGCAGCAAGCCTGCTGACCACCAGCTCCAAGCAGAAATGCAATGCTGACATAGGTGTCTTTGTTACCATTTCCCTATATTACTCTCATCCAGATTCTCCCCTGAAAGTACTTTGAGGTAATCATGTGGAAGGCATAAAGATGAATAAATCCATCAGACAAATTGTGTTTAATATTTTAATGTGTCTCAGTTGATTTTCCTTTCAGCGTTTCTCTGAATTGTGTTATTTAGTGAGAAGTGAGATTTATTCAGCTATTGATCTTCATACACATTTTTTTTCCCCCCCTCCTGCTTCAGAGAGAGCTTTTACTGTTTGTCAGTCCAGACAGACAGATTCATTAAAGCTTTACTCTGGTGAGACCCTACCTCAAATATAGTGTCTAATTTTGGTGTCCCCAGCAGAAGGAGGACACAGAGCTGTTGGGAAGAGTTCAGAGGAGGCCACAAAGAAGAGTCAAGGGCTGGAGCACCTCTGCTATGAGGATAGCCTGAGAGGCTGGGGGTGTTCAGTTTGGAGAAGAGAAGACTCTGAAAGGACCTTAGAGCTGCTTTCCAATACCTGAAGGGCTCCCGCAGGAAGGCTGCAGAAGGACTTTTCATAAGGGTATCCAGAGAAAAGCCAAGGGGGAATGGTTTGAAACTGAGGGAGAGAAGGTCTAGACTGGATCTTAGGAAGAAGTTCTTCAGTATGAGGATGGTGAGGCTCTGGAACAGATTTTCCAGGAAAGTTTGGATACCCCCTTTCCTAGGAATGCTCAAGGCCAGGCTGGGTGAGGCTCTGAAGAGCTTTGTCAAGTTGGGAGATGTCTCTGCCCATGGTGGAAAGGTTGGAGTAGATCTCTGAGATCTCTTCCAACCTGAGCCACTCTGTGATTCTGGTCCTGCGTATCTGTGCGTTATTGTCACACAGAACATTTCCCACAAGCTGCAGAGAGGAATAAGGGTGTCCAGAGACAGGACAAGGGGGAATGGTTTGAAGTTGAGGGAGAGCAGGGCTAGAATAGAGCTCAGGAAGAGGTTTTTTGGTGTGAGGGCACTGAGATACTGGAATAGGTTGCCCAAGGAGGCTGCTTTCTTGCTGGGGATATTGAAAGCCAGGTTGCATGAGGCCTTGAGCAGCTGAGTCTAGCTGAGAGGTATCCCTGGGCACGGCAGGCAGGTTGGACTAGATGATGTCAGAGGTCACTTCCAAGCTGAGCCATTCTGTGATTCTATGATTCTTTGATCAAACCCAGCAGCAGACCCTGCTCAGTGGAACATGGCTTCCTCTGGCTTGCCTGCTGACCTGGTGCCAGCATGGGGAATGGGGCACAGTGGGAAACCAGGACAGCCAGTGATATGTTTCAGGAATTCATTACAATCTCAGCCTGGTTCACTGCCGTGTCCGAGCGAGTCTGCTCTTGATTTCTTTAACCACAAAGGATTCTAACATCACAACATTTGGAGAATCATTTTTTTCATCAGTGGATTAGAAAAGAGAAATCCAAGTGGCAGTGAAATAGCTGAAGGATAGTCCAGAGATGAAAAACATTCCCCTTCCCTGGCAGTGTGGAAGCTGACTGGGGGAGATCAGTAGATGTTTTGCCAGCATTAGAGACCTTCCAGTTGTCTGAGAGTTTGCTTGGTAATTATGGCTTTTCTCTGCTATCAGCTGTAACTCCTAAAACTGTGGGATTCAGCTTCCATCCAGATATTTTCATTCCCTCTCAAGCTGTCTCTTTTCAATGTTGTTTCTTATTTGTTTACTGAAATGATTTAGTTAAGATGTCAATTGGGAGTCAGATGGAATAATCTCCGGATGGTGCATTTCTCAATTCATCCAATTTGGCTATTTCAGATGTTGTTTCACTTCAGCTTCAGATCTAAGATCTGTTGAAGTTAAGATTTGCATTTTCTGTAGCAACAGAAAAGATATTTATTTTATTTTAACAGAAAACATATTTATTTTATTTTTTTTCCCCCTTTATCATTTTACCCATCAGGCCCAGGAAGTTCTTAACAAATGTTTCTCTCTTTGATAAATGAATTCAGATGCAACAAAGAAGCCTAAGCCAAGAAATCACAGAGGTGATCCAAGGGCTGGAGCACCTCTGCTATAAGGACAGGCTAAGGGAGCTGGAGGTGTTCAGCCTGGAGAAGAGAAGACTCTGGGAGGACCTTAGAGGTTCCTTCCAGTACCTGAAGGGATCCTACAGGAAGGCCGCAGAGGGACTTTGCACAAGGGTATCTGGAGACAGGATAAGGGGGAATGGTTTGAAGCTGAGGGAGAGCAGGGTTAGACTGGATCTCAGGATGAAGTTCTTTAGTACAAAGGTGGTGAGACTCTGGAATAGGCTGCCCAGGAAGACTGGGCATGCCTCCTTCCTGGGAATGTTCAAGACCAGGTTGGATGAAGTCTTGAGCAGCTGAGTCCAGTTGAGAGGCATTCCTGCCTGTGCCAGGGAAATGGGAGTAGATCATCTCTGAGGTCCCTCCCAATCTAAGCTGTTCTGTGATCTCTTCCTTGTTTGAAGGGAGTGAGATGTTTTTGTAGGTGTGGATGTGCTTGAATGGATGCTCTGAAAATGCTCAGCAGTTTGACTTAGCCCCTGACAGTTTAATCTTTGTACCTGCCATGGGCTTGACCATGCCTAATAAACACCCAATACTTTTTGAGTGTGCCACTAGGGTAGAATTTAGCACTGTTGAGAAGAGACAAGGAAAGCAACTCTGTGGAGAAGGAGCCTGGAATCTGAGTGGACAATAAGCTGTGCATGGGACCTCAATGTGCCCTTGTGCCTTGTGGCCAAGAAGCCCAATGGTATCCTGGGTTGCAGTGAGAAGAGCGTGACCAGCAGATCAAAGGAAGTTGTCCTCCTCCTCTACTCAGCCCTGCTGGGACCACACCTGCAGTATTGTGTCCAGTTTTGGGCTCCCCAGTTCAAGAGGGACAGGGATATACTAGAGAGTGTCCAACAGAGGCTGCAAGGATAATGAAGGGACTGAAACATCTGTCTAATGAAGAAAGACTGAGAGAACTGGAGCTCTTTATCCTGAAGAAGAGAAGACTGAGAGGAGACCTGATTAATATTTATAAACATCTGAAGGGTGGGTGTGAAGAATTAAGGGGCCAGGCTCTTTTCAGTGGTGCACTGCCACAGGATGAGGGGCAAGGGATACAAATTGGAACCCAGGAAGTTTCACCTAAACATGAGGAGAAACTTCTCCAGTGTGAGAGTGACAGAGCCCTGGAGCAGTCTGCCCAGACAATTTGTGGAGTCTCCTTCTCTGGAGGCTTTCAAACCCCACCTCTGTTCCTGTCTGACCTCCCCTGGGTGACCCTGCTTTGGCAGGGGGGGTGGAGCAAATTTGAACTGCAGTAGGATTTACTGGGGGATGACACCTAGGGAGGTTATTAGGACATTTCTGGTCATCAGGAACACCCTTTTGGCTGAGGCAGCCCTAGCAGTCTGTGGCATGTACAGAACAAGATGCTGAATTGCATGGGGTGTTGGCGGAAGAGCTCTGAGCTAGAAGGCATGAACCAGAGCCAGCCCACTGAGACTTACTGGCTGGGCAAAGTGAATCTAAATGGCTTTGAGCAGGAGATAGCCCCTGTGAAACACTCAAGAGAACAGGCAGCAGTAGCATATCATGTGTGACTACTATGTTCTCAAGAACAGCCTGTGCTGGAGCTCTGGGGGCTCCTACCTTGGAGCAAAGCTTGGGAGCTTGGGAGGTCCCTTCCAACCCCTACCATTCTATGATTCTGTGAGTTTCTAGACCTAATAGACACAGAAACCAAAGTCCAGAATAACATAACACTTTGAGAAAAAGAGTGCTGAAGCTACACAGTTGTTCTCCAAGACAGCTGCCAGGAGCTTAGTTTCCTGATCATAACATATGACAGAGACATCTCCCATGTTTTACCTAGGTTCCAAAGGCTGCTTAGTGTGCTCTAATAATCTGAGCTTTCCTCCAAATCAAAGCAGCTGAATGAATGTGTTTTCCACCTTTGTGCCTGGCCAATGATGCATTAACTGCACAGGCAGTGCCTTGGTCTGGTCGTTTGGCAGAGCACTGTGCTGCTCAGCCCTGCTCAGCGGGCCAGAATGAGGCCTGGGGAAATGTTTGCTCAGGCATTAGTGAGTGTGCTGTGAATGAGAAGAATGTGTTGGGCATGTCCTTAAGAAGGGAATCACACGTGGAGGTAGGCATTCAAGGGATCTTTGGAGATCATCCAGTTCAACCCCACTGCTAAAGCCAGAAAAGGTTGCCCAGGATCACAATGTCCAGGTGGGTTTGAAAAGTCTCCAGAAAAGGAGACTGCACAACCTGTCTAGGCAGCCTGCTTCAGTGCTTCAACACCCTGACAGGAAAGAATTTTTTCCTGAAGTTCAAGCGAAACCTCCTGGGTTCCAGTTTGTGCCCATTGCCCCTCATCCTGTTGCTGAGCACCACTGAGAAGAGCCCAGCACCATCCTCGTGACCTCCACTCTCTAGCTCTTGCTGAGCATTGAGAAGACCCCTTCTGAGGTGGCTCCTCACCATGCTAAAGAGCCCCAGGTCCCTCAGCCTCTCCTCCTCAGAGAGGTGCTCCAGTCCCCTCAGCATCCTCATGACTCTCCATTGGACTGTCTCTGGTAATTCCCTGTCCCACTCAAACCGAGGAGCTCAGAACTGGACACAATACTCCAGGGGTTGCCTCACCAGGGCATAGTAGAAGGGGAGGAGACCCTGCTGGCCACCAGCACTCCCAGGTCCTTCTCCACAGAGCTACTTTTCAGCAGTCACCCCTCACCTGCACTAGTGCAGGAGGTTATCCCTCCCCAGGTGCAGGACTCTACACTTAACCTTGTTGAACTTCCTGAGGTTCACCTCTGCCCAACTCTCCAGCCTGTTTAGGCTGTGACTTGATAAGCGTAATTTAAAGAGTTATGGTCAGTTGCACTTTTTATTGTCCCATCAGCTGACTCAGGGCCCCCTCATCAGCCTGTTTGTACAGAAAAACCAAGGAGGGAATGCACCTGCACGCCCCCAGAGCTCCAGCACAGGCCATTCATGAGGACATAGTAGTCACATCTGCATGGCCTGACTGTCATGCTGCTGCTGCCTGTTCTCTTGAGTGTTTCACAGGGGCTATCTCCTGCTCAAAGCCATTTAGATTCACTTTGCCCAGCCAGTAAGTCTCAGTGGGCTGGCTCTGGTTCATGCCTTCTAGCTCAGAGCTCTTCCGCCAACACCCCATGCAATTCAGCATCTTGTTCTGTACATGCCACAGACTGCTAGGGCTGCCTCAGCCAAAAGGGTGTTCCTGATGACCAGAAATGTCCTAATAACCTCCCTAGGTGTCATCCCCCAGTAAATCCTACTGCAGTTTATAGACAAAAGTCTGAAAGTGCCTCTGTTTGGCAGCTTGTATCACCAGATGTAAATGTTTTTGTGGTTTCCATCACCTACACCGAGTGTCAGGAGGCGTATTCCACCCAAGAAATCCTAGTCCAAATGGATTTGAGCTAAGGGAAGGTGTGAGCCAAAAATCTGTGACTGTCTAACATTAGATTTCTTTATTTTTAATTTTTTTTTTGTTCACAGGAGGCATTTGGAGTTAGAGCTGAGTGAAATCACCTTTGGCGTCACAAGGTTCTGTATTGAGTTTGCAGCCCTGGATTGAATTTCAGTCTGTTAATTTAGTTTAAATCAAAGCCACAGGTGCCAATTAATCTTGGTTAAGAAAAATTAATCCATTGATTCCCTCATATCACCTCTTATCCTTGCTGGAGACACAATGTTTGATTTGTTTTTATGGATAAGGCATACTGAGCTGTACTGATGATGAGCAGGTAAAGACGTTCAGTGAGAGCGAGATGAATACTGCAGGACATCCTGAGGACTAGAACATGCCTGTTTCTATCTTAATTCCTTCTTCTGAGCCTTTTTGTGTGCTAGAATATTTCTGTGGAACTTAGGGGAAAACCTGGTTTGCATAAAGTTAGTCTTGTGTGTATCTGAAGGATCAGGGCCATAGAGAATAATCCAAATCAGGGCATCATTTTTAATTACACTCTGCTATATAAAGAAGCCCTTGCTAGTGATCATTAATGTTCAGTGAAGTGAAACATTATTTCAAGTAAGAATCTCAACTACCCTTCCAGCACTGGGGCTGTCTTTCAATTAAGGCAATATTTAAACCATTAAAATGAGAGCAAAATAGGATGTGGCTGCTAAAAATGCAGTGTTAGACTCAAAAGCACTTGCAGAAATGTAAACTCCCCTTCAGCTCCAGAGATGTAAATGATGGTGTATTAGCTGTTTTGGTTGGGAAAGACCTTTAAGATCATCCAGTCCAACCATTATCTAACTCTGTCAAGGCTGGGGCTAAACCGTGTCCCTCAGCACCACACATCTGCCTCCCTGAAACAGCTCCAGGGGTGGGGATGTAATCACCTACCTGGGTAGCCTGTGCCAGGCTGTGTTAAAAAAAGTTCACCAATTCTGACTTCTGTCAGAAAACTCCTCCAAAGGTGTTCAGATTAGTGTCTTGAATCTAGAACTTCCAGGTGAGTGTTCTGGTCCTGGAGCTCTGCTTACTGTGTGATAAATATGAGCCAGCAGTGTGCCCAGGTGGCCAAGAAGGCCAATGGCATCCTGGCCTGCATCAGCAATAGTGTGGCCAGCAGGAGCAGGGAGCTCATTCTCCCCCTGGACTCTGCACTGCTTAGGCCACACCTTGAGTCCTGTGTCCAGTTCTGGGCCCCTCAATTTAAGAAGGACATTGAGGTGCTTGAGCGTGTCCAGAGAAGGGCAACGAGGCTGGGGAGAGACCTCGAGCACAGCCCTATGGAGAGAGGTTGAAGGAGCTGGGATTGGTTAGCCTGGAGAAGAGGAGGCTCAGGGGAGACCTTCTTGCTGTCTACAACTACCTAAAGGGTGGTTGTGGCCAGGGGGAGGTTGCTTTCTTCTCTCAGGCAAGCAGCACCAGAACAAGAGGACACAGTGTGAAGCTGTGCCAGGGGAAGTTTAGGTTGGAGGTGAGGAGAAAGTTGTTGACTGAGAGAGTCATTGAGTACTGGAATGGGCTGCCCAGGGAGGTGGTGGAGTCAGCGTCCCTGGAGGTGTTCAAGGCAGGTTTGGACGTGGCACTTGGTGCCATGGTCTGGTCTTGAGGTCTGTGGTATCGGGTTGGACTTGATGAGCTTTGAGGTCTCTTCCAACCTTGGTGATACTGTGATAAACCTTTCTCATGGAATCACAGAATGTTAGGGATTAGAAGGGACCCCCAGAGATCATCAAATCCAACCCCAATGCCAGAGCAGGGTCACCCAGGGGAGGTCACACAGGAACACATCCATATGGGTTTTGAAAGTCTCCAGAGGAGACTTCCACAATCTCTCTGGGCAGTCTGCTCCAGGGCTCTGGCACCCTCACCATAAAAGAGTTGTCTCCTCATGTTGAGACTGAACCTCCTTCCAGTTTCTCCCTGTTGTTCCTTGTTCTATTCCTGGGTACCACCAAAAGGAGCCTGACACCTTCATCTTGATATCCACCCCTCAGGTGTCTGTAGACACTGACAGGATCCCCTCTCAGCCTTCTCTTCTCCAGACTAAAGAGCCTTAGCTGTCCTTCAATAAGAGAGGTGTTCAAGTCCCCCAATCATCCTCACGGCCTCCACTGGACTCTCCAGCAGGTCCCTGCCTCTCCTGAACTGGGGAGCAGCAACCTGGACACAGTATTCCAAGCATGGGCCCAGCAGGGCAGAGTAGAGGGGGAGGAGAATCTCCCTAGCTCTGCTGGCCACACTTTTCTTGATGCACCCCAGGATGCTGTTGGCCCTCTTGACCACAAGGACACATTGCTGGCCCATGGAGAACTTGTCCCCTAGGAGTCCAAGGAGCATCCACAGAGATGCTTTCTAGCAGGACAAACCCTAGACTGCCCTGGTGCCTGCTGTTGTTCCTCCCTCCTGGTGTTATTCTCATTTGATTGGGAGAAGTTATAAACCAAGACATACTCCTTCCTCTTGGAAGATGATGAAAAAGTATTGAAGCCTGAATATTTCTGCTCAGACAATGCATCTTGCCCAGCTAGCACCAGCTGAAAACTCTTATATCTGTTATTGTTATCATTTATTCATAACCAAGCCTCAAAGACTGATGTCACTAAGAGCTGGCATTGTCATACTCATTCTAGAATCAGACAGATTTATTTAGGTCAAGATATTATTGCAGAACAGAGGATGCCTTCCAGATAATGCCTTCTTTCAGATCCTGCATGGAGTTAGAACTGTCTAATCCATTTAAATGATACTGCTCTGGTTTCAGGCAGGGTCCAGACAGCACCTCTAGCACTAAACATTCTTCTTCTCTTTCCTTTCTATCCTCTTTCCAAATCCATTTCCATGGGTTGATATTTAAAAACTTTTCACCTGCCTTCCCTACCTGACATCAGTGCCAGGAGCTAACAGTCCAGTGGCAATGAGCCAGCATCTGCTGTACTTTCCTGGAGGGTTATTAATGGAATCACAGAATCACAGACTGGCCTAGGTTGGGAGGGACTTCAGAGATCATCTACTCCAACTGCCCCACCATGGGCAGGGACAGCTTCTCAAGGCCTCATCCATCCTGCCCTTTAACTGCCCAGGGAAGAGGCAGCCACAACCTCCCTGGGCAGCCTCTTCCAAAGTCTTCCTCAGCTCCGGTCTAACCCTGCTCTCCCTCAGCTTCAAACCATTCCCCCTTGTCCTTTCTCTAGACACCCTCATGAAAAGGCCCTCTGCAGCCTTCCTGTAGCCTTCCCTTCAGGTACTGGAAGGCAGCTCTAAGGTCCCCCACAGAGCCTTCTCTCCTCCAGGCTGAACACCCCCAGTTCCCTCAGCCTATCCTCACAGCAGAGGTACTCCAGCCCTTGGATCATCTTTGTGGCCTCCTCTGGGCTCTTTCCAACAGCTCTGTGTCCTTTTTCTGCTGGGGACACCAGAAATGGATGCAATATTCAAGGTGAGGTCTTACCAGAGCAGAATTGAGAACCATACTCAATACTGTTTTGTTACTGTTTTGACTCTCCAGTGACTGCTTCTATCCACTATGGAATTCTATTGGCCACAGTGGTCTGAGGAGAGGTCAGTGGTAATTGTACATCAGCAGCTTAACTGTTCCCAAGTCACCAAATTCTAGTTTTCATTAACAACCTCAGGCGAGCAAATACCAGCATGCGGAGGCCATCAAGTCTACCCCCTGCCTCCCAGAAGTTCTCAGAAACAATCCCAAATGGCTCTGAGATTGCTTTAGTCATTCATTTAACCTGACTGAAATCCATCAGGGCCAGCAGTGATGAGAAGATTCAACTTGCCAAAGAGCAGAGGTCCTTGATCTTCTTCCTGCCCTGCGCTGCTGTGCTGCTTCTCAGTGGTATTGAACATTCAAAGCATTTGACCTTTTTAGGGGAGATCAATGCAGAAAAGCAATAACTACCTATGCCTTATGGTGCCATTTGGCAAGGAGTTGGTGTTTTCACAGCCACCACAGAAAAATCAGCACAACTTCTGACCCCTCAGTATTTCAACAAAGGAAGTGAAGAGACTTAGATTACAGCTCCCTTGTATTCACACTCCCTTGTAGCCTGAATGCAATGAGATTATGTGAGCACAGTTCTGACCCAATTATTCAGTTGCTGCACATCCTTTATTCAGAAATTGCTCATACAGTTTCCTTCTGAGTCAGTGAAAATGCTTGTATGGGCTATTGATCAGGAGAAACAATCAAAACCTCTTTTAAATGTGGAATTTATTCACTTTATACCTGATTAAAAAAAACCAAACAAACCCGACCCCAAATCTCGCGAAGATCTTAGTTTGTGCATTTGCATTCATTAATACTTCCAAAATTAGCCAAATTAAAATTAATTAATGCTTTTAACTGAGTGAAAAATGGAGGTAAAAGGCTGTGCTTGGCACACAGCTGGTAGGTCTGTCTGCAAAGTTTGTGCTTCATCTTATTGATGATGTTAATAGTTTGGGGCGTGCTGCAATTAAAGTGGATTCATTCAGCAGCAATTAAGAAATGCACTTTTATTGATTAAGCACTTCAACAAAATTAAGATCTGCCATTTCAATTTTTTCCTTTTATTTTTTTGGCTCTCCCTCCCCTCCCTCCTCTCCTCTCCTCTCCCCTCCCCCTTTTTCATTTCTTCCCATACAGCTGTTCCAAAAGAGTGAAATGATGGAGTTCTGCTGGGAATGGCAGATCTCATTCTCCAAGCAGAATCCATTCCTCTGAAGGAGCACAAGTCTTCAAGACAGAACCACAAAACCAAGGTTTTACCACCCTGTTGTATGAGTTTATTTCTCTAGAGTAACATGGAATCACAGAATGGTAGGAGTTGGAAGGGACCTCTGAAGATCTTCCAGTCCAACTCACCTGCAAGAGCAGGTTCTCCTAGATCAGCTTGCACAGGAGCCTCAAGTTCTTTTCAGCCACAGTGAACATGACCAGTACCCAGCCATGGTTGCTTGCTCATAGTGTAAGGTGGGAGCTCATCACGAAGTTCTTTCAGTGTAGCTGGGCTCTGTGCTATGAGAGAGCCACAGAATGTAAGGGGCTGAAAGGGATCTCAGAAGATCATCAAGCCTTGCCAGAGCAGGATCACCTAGGGCAGGTCACACAGGAACAGATCCAGATGGGTTTTGAAAGAGCTCCAAGAGCTCTGCCCTCCCACCTGCACAGTAAGAGCTGGACCACAGAGCAAACACCACAGTGCTGCCTCCATGCCCCAAGCCAGACCCCACAGTGCTATGTTAGAATCATAGAATGGTTTAGGTTGGAAGGGACCTCAAGGATCATCTAGTTCCAACCCCCTGACATAGGCAGGGACACCTCCCACTAGCACAGCTCACTCAAGGTTCACAACTCCCAGGGCTTTTGGACTGTGTGATCAATTCCTCTCTAGCTGTCCAGGAGCCATCAATATGGAATCCCCTTGTGACAGAGATAACATTTGGGAGCTATGGATGGGCTTGACTTTAGAAACCGTGAGGGTCTTGAGTAGAGTGGAACTGTCAGCACACGTCACTCAGACTGAAGTTTCCCATGGCAGCAGACCTTTCTGCTTGCCATTTGTGGGTAAATATTTACAAAGTCCATTAGCTCATCCTCAAGCCTTTGCTCTGTGGCACTATGTCCTTCTTGTTAGGACGCTGGTTTGTCTTTAAGTGTTTGCTTCCAAGCTGGCAGTGACCCAGGGGGACATTGTCACTTCTGACACACTTCACCCACCTCTTACTCCACTCATCCCTTCCTAAACAGGTATGAGGAGGACATGTTAGCATTCCAGTCATGCAGATCTTCTCAGCAGGCTTCATTCCCTGCCAGGCTGAATTTATGCTCATAAATGTATTCCAATTGCTGTTATTACACAGGTCACTAGCACTGGTGTATAGGAAATTAGGACATTACTTATCCCTGCTCGCCTTGATTAATTTTGCTCTTGACATCTGGATTTTATGCTAAATTAGTGCTCCTTTATCCCCTCCTCTTTCATTAATTGAATACCTTCCCAGTTATCCTCCCTCTTTGCCTTCTTAAGCAGTGAGACACAGCTTAGCCCAAGTGTTCCCTTGCCTCTAAAGAGAGACCATTCCTCCACGAAATCTCTCTGCATGCAATTCCTCTATTTCATTCATTCTTTTCCTCAGCAGGTCACTTCCACAGCCTTACACACCTCTTCCTGCAGAGAACAGCAGAAGCTGATCAGAGCTTGTGGAGTCCCTTTCTCTAGAGCCTTTCCAAACCCACCTGGCTGTGTTCCTAAGTGATCTGCCCTGGGTGATCCTGTTCTGGCAGGGGGTTTGGGCTGGAAGATCTCTGGAAGTCCCTTCCAACTCCTACCATTCTGGAGTCCACTTGGAATCTCCCCAGCAGCAACTTGCCCTCTTCACTCCTCGTCTTTTCCATGTGGCTCCTTGCACAAAGGGAGTCTCCATCCTCCTGGTAGCCACCCTAAATGTCCTGGTCCATGGTGATAAGGTCTGCCCTAAGCCTTCTCTTCTCAAGGTTGAACAAACTCAGTTCTTTCAGCCTTTCCTCACATGGCAGAGCTGCCAGGCCTCTCAGCATTCTCCTGGCACTTCTCTGGACACTTTCCAGACACAGATAGGTTATTTCTCTGTTAGTCTATGTTTTTTTATTTTATATTTTCTATATCTTTATCTATATCTATACCTATATCTGTACCTATATCTACATCTATATATCTATATCATACATGTGTGTGTGTATATATAATCTTTATATATGTGTTTATATATATATTTATGTATATCTTTATATATATAGTCTTCATATATATAGTCTACATATATATACATATAAATATTCTTTACATGTGTGTGTATATATATGGGTTTAAACTGGCAGAG
>VWZE01013837.1:87154-106262 GCA_013396675.1 Eubucco bourcierii | reverse complement strand
AGAAAGAAAGAGAAAGAGAAAGAGAGAGAAAGAGAAAGAGAAAGAGAAAGAGAAAGAGAAAGAGAAAGAGAAAGAGAAAGAGAAAGAGAAAGAGAAAGAGAAAGAGAAAGAGAAAGAGAAAGAGAAAGAGAAAGAGAAAGAGAAAGAGAAAGAAAGAGAGAGAAAGAGAAAGAGAGAAAGAAAGAGAAAAAGAAGGAAATAGAGGGAGAGAGAGAGAAAGAGAGAGAAAGAAAGAGAAAGAAGGATGGAGAGGGAGAGAGAGAGAGAGAGAGAGAGAGAGAGAGAAAGAAAGAGAGAGAAAGAAAGAGAGAGAAAGAGAGAGAGAAGGAAAGAAAGGAAAGAAGGAAGCAAGCAAGCAAGCAAACCAGGACTTAATTCCAATGAATTAGAAGAGGATGTCAAAAGTCATGGAGTGAAGTTTGCACTTTCTTAGTTGTTTTCTTCACTAAACCTTTCAGTTTGATTCAGAAGCTCGTTTGGGGATGTAATTGCTTCAGTGATGTGCTGAGGAGCTGCAGTTGGGTTTATGGCTAAGCAATAAGCACTATTCCTGCGGAATACTCATGGAGGGATTTGCCTTTCAATGCTTTTGTTGATTCTTCTCAAACTACTTACTCATACACTGCCTAGCAGCTCCACTGGCTGACCTAAAAATGCCATCATGTGATTAAACAGGAAAGCTACAAAATATTAGGTTTGGTTTAGTGTATTTTATCCACTTAAAGAAAAAAAAAAATCTTTTCCACCCTAAAGTACAAAGTTTTCAGACAGGGGCACTGTACTGTGCTATCCATGGTACCGAGCTCCTCATCTTTGCCTTTTATGTTCTCCTTAACTGATCATTTGTGAACTCTCTTGGTCACTTTACTATTGTTATTTGATCTCTATGCCTGTGCAGATGTTACTGTGAGGAGTTACTCCAGTATTAGGAGCTCTGAAGGAACCAAATATCTGCTACCTTCTTGCCTTGGAGAACAGTGAAGGTTTTTGGTTTAGTTTCTTTTTTCCTTTTTTTTTTTTTCCTGCAACAAATGTTGTTAGTGTGAGCTGTCTTTTTATTTTATATTTATATATATTTTATATGTGGACAACATTTGGCACAACTTGTCCCTGAAAGAAGTTTAAAGATGCTATTCAAGTTCACAGACCTCAGACACTCTTTCCCCAGCAAGCCTTGAAGTGTTCATTCTGCAAAAGGGGTACATTTTTATTTCTTTGGACCTTTGTCCTCATGACAGTACTCTGAAGGTTGCTGTCATGGTTATTCTGCTTGCTATTGTAGTGAGTACTGGGCCAAATCTGAGATAAAAACTGCCCTAGAAGTGTAAAAAATATCTTGGACCACCTGGCTTTAAAAGCTCATGGGCAGAGTGAATTCCCAGGTAAAAGAATGACAGTTGTGGAGCAAAGGTTTGAGTTCTCTTGGGAGTTCAAGCACTTCAACATGAGACCACCCTTCTCATGCTTGCACTCCCTGCTTCAGTCATTCAGCTCTTTCTAAGTGTGCCAAGCACTGGAGGTCCATCATGGGAAGTCTCACCTGCCTGCCACTGCCCCTACATCATTTGGCAGCAGTAGCAGGTGTCTGGGGTTCATGTCTCAGGTGTAACTCTGAGGGAGCCTCTTCCATTGACCAGGGCCCCTCTAGCTTTGATGGCCTCTGCTTTTCTGCCTCCCTAACCCCCACTCTGGCCCTGCCCTGCCATCCTCCTCATGGATGTCAAGTCCTCGTCCCATAGAGCTCCTCTCTCCTCAGATGCCATCTGCACGTGTTTTGGCTCCCATTCTCCATTGCCCCTCATAACCAGGACTCCCAGCACCTTCCCCAGCTCCAGAAAATCTCTCTGTCCCTATGGTGCCTAATGGTTCTCTCCTCTCCTGACTTGCTGGGGGAGTACAGGGAAACCAGTCATAGAATCATGGAATTGTTTTGGTTGGCAAAGACTTTCAAGTACCTGAAGGGGGCTACAGGAAGGCTGGGGAGGGACTGTTGACAAGGTCTTGTAATGACAGGACAAGGGGCAATGGGTTTGAACTGGCAGAGGGGAGGTTTAGACTGGATGTTAGGAGGAAGTTGTTTGCAGTGAGGGTGGTGAGACACTGGCACAGGTTGCCCAGGGAGGTTGTGGCTGCTCCCTCCCTGGAGGTGTTCAAGGCCAGGTTGGAGGAGTCCTTGAGTGACCTGTTCTAGTGGGAGGTGTCCCTGCCTATGGCAGGGGGGTGGGACCAGATGATCCTTGAGGTCCCTTCCAACCTTACCATTCCATAATTCTATGATTCTAAGATCACTGAGTCCAACTTTCAGCCTAACACCTCCATGACCATTAAACCAGGTCCCAAACTGCCCTGCTCTCAACTCTCATTTCCTCTGTCACAGAAAATAAAACCATGGTCTAAGTCCCCCCTCAGGCAGTGCAGTGAGGATGGAACAAGCTAATATCCAAAGCAGGTCCTTGGCATATTTAGCTGCAGGCCTCTGGCTCCTCACTGCTGCTGTGTGGAAGCTTCTTCAAAGGCTGGCAGGCTGAGTCCTTGGGCCATGGGAACGTAAGGGCTTAACCTTTACAGCAGGGTGGCCCTCAGACCTCACCTGACAATGGCTGCAGCCTGCTGCATTCTTTCTTCTGCTCCTGTGCTGCAGCTGGTACCCTGTGGTCACCAACGGCATACCCAAGGAGGGCATCCTGTCAGGGATCAAGGATGCCTGCTCTAGTGACAAGGTCAATGGTAGCCTGGAATGCACTGACTGCAGCAGATCAAGGGAGGTTCTCCTCCCCCTTTACTCTGCCCTGCTGTGGCAGCACCTGGAGTATCTGTCCAGTTCTGGGCTCCTCAATTAAAGAGGGACAGGGAACCACTGGAGAGAGTCCAGTGGGCAGTCATGAAGATGCTAAGGGAACTGAAGCATCTCTGTGAGAAAGAGAGGCTGAAAGACCTGGGGCTGTTTAGCCTGGAGAAGAGCAGCCTTAGAGGGCATCTTCTCAGTGCTGATCCATAGCTGGAAGCTGGAGGTCACGGGGCCAGGGCTGGGCTCTTTTCAGTGGTGCCCAGTGACAGGACAAGGGGCAATGAGGACAAACTGCAACTCAGGAGGTTTCACTTGAACTTCAAGAAAAGAATTCTTTCCTGTAGGGGTGGTGAGGCAGTGGAGCAGGGTGCCCAGAGAGGTTGTGGAGTTTCCTTCTCTGAAGACTTCTAAAACCCACCTGGACAACCTGATCTAGGAAAACCTGTTTTAGTGAGGGGGTTGAACTAGATGATCTCCAGAGGTCCCTTCCACCCCCCACCGTTCTGTGATTCTCTGACATGAAGAAGTGGAGACCCAGTTAGGCACTGCCTGCTGCTGTGGGACACGGGGGCAGCGCAAAAGAGCGAAGCAGGACCCCTCTGAAAGGGATAAAGCAGGAGCAGCTAGGATGGAAAACAATTGTTATAGCAACAGAACATGGACCAGTGCCAAGTGGCAGCTATTGTGCTGAGTCTCCAAAGCACCAGCATTCAAATAAACACTCAGAAATCAGCAGGCATTCCTGTTTGAAGTCCCTCTGACACACACGCACCTTTTGTTGCCCTGCTTAAACCCCTAGAAGTTGATTTGTTTTGAATACCAGGCAAGTGGTGTCATAACAAACTAATACAAAATGCCTCTTGTAGACATCTGAAGGTTTGGGAGAATGAGGAAGCTCAATTGAATAAAGCACACTTCTGCTTAGCATTTTTAGAAACAGTGAAAAATGGTAGCAAGGGCTCCTTGGCCAAGAAGGCCATGAGAGTGTCACCTCCTTCTTTCTGTGGTCATCTAAAATGAAGGTGAGAAGGAACTGAAAGCTCATGGCTAAAATTCTGCTGCTGCTGTCACTTCAGTTTTTCAAACTAGAGAAGAGGAGATTCAGATTGGATGTCAGGAACAAGTTGTGCACTGTGGGCATGGAGGAACACTGGAAGAGGTTGCCCAGGGAGGTAGTTGAGGTTCCATCCCTGGAGATATTCAAGGGGAGGTTTGACAGGGCTCTGGACAACCTGATCTAGTTGAGGATGCTGCTCACTGCACTAGATGACCTTTGGAGATCCCTTCCCACCCAAACCATTCTATGATTTGAAGAAGATGATGCAGACCTTTTTGCTTCTCTAACTGGAGCTCCTGAAAAATGACAGGCTAAGCATCCTGGGGGGTTTCAGCTATTTGGCTCTAGGCCAGCACACATCAAAGTTGTAATTAGTGCTTGTGAGAAGCTGCACAGAATGGTGAGAAGCTTTCCTAGGGATAGGATGGCAGCAGTGCTTGGTGTGAGCTGGTAAAGAGCTCTTGTGGTAGATCACTGCTCTGTGCTGTGTTGAGGTTCAAATACCCCAAGCATGCAGAGCCTGGAGAGGCTTTTAAGCCTGCTGTTCACAGAATCACAGAAACATGCAGGTTGGAAAAGACCTTCAGGAGTACCAAGTCCAACCAATATCCCTACTCTACAAGGTTCACCCTAGCACCACATCCAAGCACCAAAGCACCACATCCCAGTGACTTTTAAACACATCCAGGGTTGGCGACTCCACCACCTCACTGGGCAGCTCATTCCAATGCCTGACCACTCTGGCTGGGAAAAAGTTCTTCCTAATGTCCAGTCTAACTATACAAGAGTTTCTCTTGCTCTTAGCCAAGCATGCTTTAGTTCTATGGAGAGCAGACATTGGCAGTCCTGGCAGGGGAAGATAAGAGAGCAGTTCTTTGGTATGTATCTCGAAGGTGGTCCAGCCTTGTTTTCACTGCAGAGTCAATGGTGACTTCCAAAGAGCTGAGAAAATGGCAGTAGGGCAGATTTTGCTAGAGGTGCCCATGTCAGGAATACACTGAATCACAGAATAGTGGGGGCTGAGAGAGACTTCTGAAGATCATCTTGTCTAGCCCCCCTGCTAGAGCAGCTGCTCCTAGAGTTTTCAAAGTTACATCTCTTACTTCATCTTCATTTTCACCATGTAGAGGTCACAACAGCTTCAGCCTCATTTCTTTTTTTAAAGGGTGCTAAACTTTTGAGCAGCCTTTTCTCCAACACTCTAGGTTTTTTTTTTTTTCTATCTTCAGGGATTTTGGGTCAAATAAGATGTTCATTATCACCATCATAAAAATGTTTTCACCTGTCTTCATTTTGGATATCTCCCTCTTCATTCTTTCTCACCCTCTTTTCTACATGCCAGCCCAACTGTAAAATTGAAAATATTTAAATGTAAACCATTCTTGTGTCACTAGGATCATTCTTCTTCAGAAACCCAGCAGAGAAAGCTGAAAGCTTATTTTACTGCTTCCAGCACTTGCATCAAAAGAAGAAGAAGAAAAAAAAAACCACCTCTGCTGGTGGTTTATGAACAACATTCCAGGGTACCACTTGAGAAAGAATAAAGTAGTTGAGGGAGAAATATAAAAATAAATAAATAGACTCTCCTCAGAAAGCTGGAGACCTTGTTAAGCCAAATCCTTTTCAGGATTTGTAATATGTAGCTATCACAGAATGACTCAGGTTGGAAGGGACCTCAGAGGTCATCTACTCCAAGCCCCCACTACAGGCAGGGATGCCTCTCAACTGGACAAGGCTACTCAAGGCATAGAATCATAGAATCATAGAATGGTAAGGTTGGAAGGGACCTCAAGGATCATCTAATTCCAACCCCCTGCCATAGGCAGGGACACCTCCCACTAACACAGGTCACTAAAGGCCATCTCCAACCTGGCCTTGAACACCTCCAGGGAGGGAGCAGCCACAACCTCCCTGGGCAACCTGTGCCAGTGTCTCACCACCCTCACTGCAAACAACTTCCTCCTAACACCCAGTTTCACTCTCCCCTCATTGCCTCTTGTCCTGGCATTGCAAGACTTTGTCAATATCCCTCCCCAGCCTTCCTGTAGGCCCCCTTCAGATACTGGAACATCATCCAACATAACCTTGAGCACCCCAAGGGAAGAGGCAGCCACAACCTCCCAGGGCAGCCTATTCCAAAGTCTCACCACCCTCATACTAAAGAACTTTTTCCTCAGATCCAGTCTAACCCTGCTCCCTCTCAGCTTTAAATCACTCTCCCTTGCCCTGTCTCTAGGCACCCTCATGAAAAGTCCCTCTGCAGCCTTCCTGTAGGATCCCTTCAGGTATTTTAAGGCAACTCTGAGGTTCCCCCAGAGCCTCCTCTTCTGCAGGCTGGATGCTGTTAGGCACTTATCTGTGCAATTTAGTCAAGTGCAGGAGTTGTGTGGTTAGAGCCAAGCTGTTTGAGTACAGCTGTTAACAATGTCCTGTGCTTGAGCAATCGAACAACATCAGATATTTTCTTTCCCTTCTCTTGTCTGAAGTGCAGCAATTATTTTGATCAGCTGCCATTTAAGAGAAATGTAAATAACACTCTCCCAGCCCAATCCAGCAACCCAAATTCCACCCAACCGAAGAAAGGACAAAAGAGTTGCTGTGGATCTTGGATTTTTCTTTTCTGGTGCTTATCTCACTCATTTCTTCTGTGCTCAGATTTGTTGCAAAAGAGCTCCTGATGATTTAAACACAGATGTCTAAGTGTGGCTTCCTTCTGCATCACAATGTTAGAGAGGGAAGTGTTCACTCATGCAGAGTTAAAATGGGTTCTCTCCATGGGTAGATAATTTTAAATCTGAGGCTGCTTATTTTGTACATGCAGGCAGTGTCTCAGCTGTGAGCATCTGCCTGTGTCTTGCAAGTGCAACTCAGATGGAAAATGTAAAGAAAGAGACTCCCTCATTGCTGGAATTTTAATTCCTCACTAATCCTTGTCACGAGTTGAGGCTGTGCTGGCCATTAATAAATGACAGACATTCTCTGTTCAGCCCTCTCCCAAAAGGGGAAGAGATTAGGGGAGAAAAATTCCCTTACGGGTTGGAAAAGAAAACTAAATCAGCTTTAATTAAGCAGTAACAATAAAAAGGTAGAAATAAGACACTAATGAAATGTATACAAAGCTGTATGAACTCAATGTTAAATTCCCCTGATGATCCTCAAGGCACTGCTGGTGCTGCAGGGCAGGCACTGGGGAACTCACAGACTGGATTCAGGAACTCATACTCTGGGATTGAACAGAGAAGAATGGGCAGAACCCTCCCTTGATACCTGTCACTGAAAAAGAGAGCTTGACCTTTGTGATCTCTCAAGTTTATACTGACTATGATATCAACATCATAGGTATAGGTATATCCTTGTGTATAGGTCACCTATCCCATAGAATCATAGAATCAACCAGGTTGGAAGAGACCTCCAAGCTCAGCCAGTCCAACCTATCACCCAGCCCTAGCCAATCAACCAGACCATGGCACTAAGTGCCCCAACCAGGCTTTGCTTCAACACCTCCAGGGAGAGTGACTCCACCCCCCACCCTGGGCAACCCATTCCAATGCCAATCACTCTCTCTGTCAAGAACTTCCTCCTAACATCCAGCCTAGACCTGCCCTGGCACAGCTTGAGGCTGTGTCCCCTCGTTTTCTTGCTCGGTGCCTGGCAGAAGAGCCCAACCCCAGCTGGCTACAACCTCCCTTCAGGTAGCTGCAGAGAGCAATGAGGTCTACCCTGAACCTACTCTTCTGCAGGCTACATACCCCCAGCTCCCTCAGCCTCTCCTCACAGGGCTGTGCTCCAGGTCCCTCACCAGCCTTAGTGCCCTTCTCTGGGCACCTTCCAACACCTCAACATCTCTCTTGAACTGAGGGGCCCAGAACTGGACACAGGACTCAAGGTGTGGCCTGAGCAGTGCTGAACACAGGGGCACAATAACCTCTCTGCTCTTGCTGGCCACATTGTTCCTGATCCAGGCCAGGATGCCATTTGCTCTGCTGTCCACCTGGTCACACTGCTGGTTCATGTTCAGCTGCTATCTACCAGCACCCTTTGTGCCTGGTTGTTGTCCAGCCACTCTGCCCCCAGCCTGCAGTGCTTGTGCCCACAAGGATGACTTTGTTACCTTCTTACAACCTGTTCACTTACAGCACTCTAGTGTGGTACCCAAGATTCAGCAGCAACCTTGGCTTCCATAGAGGCACAAAGACCCTTTCTGCACCCCAGCCCTTAGCAGTAACTCCAACCCTCAGTGTTAGCACTGCTAGAAGCAGCCACTCTCTGCTGAAATGCTGCCTTAACCTCAGAAACTGCTGCTGCTGAAACTGAGCTGCAAAGTGAAGTCTCTGAAGAGACTTGGGTCTGCTATAGGACGATCCTTAACCCAGCTTAACTCTAGCATCTCATTTCTTGCCAGTCCAAGCAAAATGAAGCTTTGCAGTCTACAGAATTTGATCCCAGTCTCTGGTATCATTTCCCCAGTGTCTCTTTACATCTGAAAGCTCAGTATGTTAATAGAGGAGATGGCTTTCATGCAAACAAGATCCTTTCAGGCAAACATTTGCTCTTCCCTGTCACTGTCTGACACTTCCCTGCTTTTCCCCCCTCTCTGTTATCATCTCTTCATCCCAAGAGTAAATGGTGTGATGCTACTGGAAGCTGCATAAACAGACTGAAAGCAGCTCTTCTGCAGTGCACCTAATAAAGGTTCATCTGGAAAAGACCTACAGTATGTCACTTTTTTAACCATTCATTCACGAGATTGATCAATGGAGAATTGCTGCTGCTCCTCATCAGCACCATGCTGTGGGTTTAGTTTTTGAAGGAAAACATTTCCTCTCCATGTTAAAGAGAATAAAATTGGGGATTTTTTTACTAAATTCTGTTGATGTTTAGAGCTACAGAAGATTTCTGGCCCATTTGCAGTTGCACTCCAAAGAAGAAATCTGTCTCCTGAGGCTTGGTAATTCCAGAGCCACATGCAAAATTAGTTCTCTAGCAAGGCATGGCAGAAACTTAGATGTGGGGTAGTAAATGGGTTTGTGATAATAATTCCATTCATTTATTGACCGTCCTCTCTGCTACTCAGGAAGTGTCTTGAAGTCCCAATAGCCTAAACTGGAAGAACACAGAATCAGCTCAAATAAATTCCCCAGAACAGGCTCAGTCAGGATGCAGAGAAACAGAGGTCTGAAGAGGAGATGTTTGGAATTTAGAGGTAGCATTTCTAGAGCTAGCAGCAAAAAATGTGGCAGAATTATGGCACCAAAATGCAGCCTCAGCCCTATCCAGAATGATTGAAGGAGCTCAGTCCCACCATGGTCACTTCTGTCTACACTATTAGGAAGCACCAAGGATCTAATTTTCATAGAATCATAGAATGGTAAGGTTGGAAGGGACCTCAAGGATCATCTAATTCCAACCCCCTGCCATAGGCAGGGACACCTCCCACTAGCACAGCTCACTCAAGGCCTCCTCCAACCTGGCCTTGAACACCTCCAGGGAGGGAGCAGCCACAACCTCCCTGGGCAACCTGTGCCAGTGCCTCACCACCCTCACTGCAAACAACTTCCTCCTAACACCTAGGAGGAATCCCTGCAGAAATGTTTGCATTGCTCTGATCACATTTAATGGGGTTTCATGAAGATCCTTATATTAAATTGCTTTTCCTGCCTATATATGAGGCTACACAGAATAATGGCATTGTTTGGGTTGGAAAAGACCTCTAAAATCTTCAAGTCCAACCATCAATCTAAGACCACCTTGGCCATTAAACCATGTCCTGAAGTGCCATATCCACTGCCCTAAACAAAGCTCAGACATTTGGAGGTCAGCAACTGAGGAGCCACCTGGCAGTAGTGGCAAAGCATTAACTGCTTTCAGGCTGTGGAACCTGCTGGCCCAGAAATCTCTTCCCATTTGCCTATTTCTAGTGGCATTGGTGAAAAGGAGTATTTTATGTAAGTATTTATGTTAAACCAAACTTCCAAACTCCTTGAATGCTGCAAAATACAAAATTTTCTTGCTGTGTTCATGCAAAATGCTGGTTTCTGACCCATGCTAAGTGTCAGTGCTGCCTTCTCCTGTGGACGTGCTGTAGACCCAGCACTGAGACATTGATGGTAATTGGCATGTTTCTGGTGATGAAAAGCAATGACAGGAGCATGCAAATTGCCATGCTGAAGCACAGAGCAGCTCAGTTCTGCTATTCATCTCTGACACAGGTCAGCATCAAATTTAGGGAGATACTTGAAAAGCAGCAGTGTACAAATCTAGAAGTCATTTTTCTGGCTGCTGCTGTCATCTGATATTTTGTTTATGCCTGAAAACATGTGGATAAGTATTTCTTACATGTGTAGCTTATCTGTTTGACTTGGCAACATCCTTCTACTCATATAAATTTCCCATCTTTCCCCAAGTCCTAATTATGCTCCTGGCCTCGGAGATGCTGAGTAGCAATTCTTCAGAGGAACAATGCCCAAGTAATTGCTGTACAATAATGTAAAACCAACAGCAGGCAAAGGAGAGCTGATTGTAGGGGAGGTGTTTCATGCAGAGCATGGCAGTACACCTCACTGTTTTTTATTTGTCATTTCTGCTCATCTTCAGCTCTGAAATTTCCTTTACTCTGCTCTCATCAGACCCCACGTGGAGTACTGTGTGCAGTTCTGGAACCCTCAGCACAGGAAGGACATGGAAGTGTTGGAGTGGGTCCAGAGGAGGCCACAAGGATGTTCAGAGGGCTGGAGCAGCTCTGCTGTGGCGACAGGCTGAGAGAGTTGGGGCTCTGCAGCCTGGAGAAGAGATGGTTCCGTGGGGACCTGATAGTCCAGGTATCTGAAGGGGGCTACAGGAAGGCTGGGGAGGGACTACTGACAAGGTCTTGTAATGACAGGACAAGGGGCAATGGGTTTGAACTGGCAGAGAGGAGATTTAAACTGGATATTAGGAGGAAGTTGTTTGCAGTGAGGGTGGTGAGACACTGGCACAGGTTGCCCAGGGAGGTTGTGGATGCTCCCTCCCTGGAGGTGTTCAAGGCCAGATTGGAGGAGGCCTTGAGTGACCTGTTCTAGTGGGAGATGTCCCTGCCTATGGCAGGGGGTTGGAACTAGATGATCCTTGAGGTCTCTTCCAACCTTACCATTCTATGATTCTATAACATGGTTGCTTCCTTCTTCAGGTCACCTTGCTAAGCACCACAGCCATTAAATTGCCAGAAAGAAAGGAGTTACAGAAATATTATCCATTTTTCACAGAGTCCATGTTGGGTTTGATTATCTATGATTCTATGCAGGAAACTATGGAAGAAGGGGAAGAGCATGGCTGATTGTATTGCTCTTACTTATGGAACCACTGGATTGTTTTAGTTGGAAAAGACCTCTAAGATTATCCATTCCAAACATCAACCCAACACTACCATGCCCACTAAACCACATCTCAAAGGGCTCTGTGTCTACATGTGTCATGAACACATCCAGGCATGGCAACTCCACCACCTGGGCAGCCTGTTCCAATGCCTGACTACTATTGCAGCAAAGAAAGTTTTCCTCATGAATAATCTAACCCTCTCTTGGTACAACTTGAGCCCATTTCATCCTTTTCTATCCTCCTCTTATTATTCTAATACTAGGAAGAAGAGATCAACCTCCACCTGCTTTCAACCTTCTTTCAGGCACTTGTCGAGAGCAATTAGGATTCCACTCAGCCTCTTCTATTGACTAAACAACCCCAGGGTCCCTCAGCTGGAGCAGAAAAGACTCTGGGAGGACCTTAGAGCTGCCTTCCAATGCCTGAACGCATCCTACAGGAAGGCTGCAGCGGGACTTTTCATGAGGATGTCCAGAGACAGGACAAGGGGGAATGGTTTGAAGCTGAGGGAGAGCAGGGTTAGACTGGAGCTGAGGAAGAATTTGGAATCCCCTCACTCAACCTGCTGGCCACACTTCTTTAGAAGCAGGCCAGGATTCACCAGAACCAAGCCTGCTATTCTTTTTTCCACATAATAATTATAACAACAATAACAATAATAATATTAATACTAATTATTATTGTTATTGTTATTATTATTATTGTTATTATTGTTATTATTATCATTATTATTATTATTATTATTATTATTATTATTATTATTATTATTATTATTATGGATGTTCTATTGTCACACTAATAGATGTCACAGTGTCTCTAAACCCCACGGGATTCAGAAGGCAGCAGGTACCTCTTGAGAGACTTTGCCAGTAGTTACAAGCAGCAAAAATATGGTTAAGGAAGCACAAATCCTAGAAGCTCAAAACTGTTCCAATTTGAGACTCCTCAGATCTGTTTCTAGTGTGTTCCTGCTTCAGAGTTCTCTTTCATGCATGTGTGCATCCCCTCCTGAGCTTTCAAGAAGCTACAGGTGAATATGGAGCAGAAAGCAAAGCCTCTGTACAGGTGAAAATGGAGCAGAAAGCAGAACCTCTGTACAGGTGAATATGGAGCAGAAAGCAGAACCTCTGTACAGGTGAATATGGAGTAGAAAGCAGAACCTCTGTACAGGTGAATATGGAGCAGAAAGCAGAACCTCTGTTCAGGTGAAAATGGAGCAGAAAGCAGAACCTCTGTACAGGTGAATATGGAGCAGAAAGCAAAGCCTCTGTACAGGTGAAAATGGAGCAGAAAGCAAAGCCTCTGTACAGGTGAAAATGGAGCAGAAAGCAGAACCTCTATACAGGTGAATATGGAGCAGAAAGCAAAGCCTCTGTACAGGTGAAAATGGAGCAGAAAGCAAAGCCTCTGTACAGGTGAAAATGGAGCAGAAAGCAAAGCCTCTGTACAGGTGAAAATGGAGCAGAAAGCAAAGCCTCTGTACAGGTGAAAATGGAGCAGAAAGCAAAGCCTCTGTACAGGTGAAAATGGAGCAGAAAGCAAAGCCTCTGTACAGGTGAAAATGGAGCAGAAAGCAAAGCCTCTGTACAGGTGAAAATGGAGCAGAAAGCAAAGTCTCTGTACAGGTGAATATGGAGCAGAAAACAAAGCCTCTGTTTGTCCCAAAAGGAAATAAAACCACAGGTTTGCCTGGAAAGCTGACACAGTGGCTCCTTGTTACAGCTTCTCAATGCATTACACAAATACAGTACAAAGATTGCAACAGGAGGAGAATAATTGAAGCGTTGCCCCCATTTGATTATGCAAAGGAAAGGGCTGTGAGGCATTCCCATTAAAATAGAGAAAATCACCCCAGGAAGCACCTTCTTGAGCTAGTCACCCCAGCATGTCTCCAGCACCCTTGCATAACAGAGATTTGTGACAGCGTTTCTGCCAAGGCTTCATTTAGTTAACAGAATTCTGTTGCCACCAGTGAGAAATGATGCTGGGAGCTTCAGGATATAGAAGCAGTGAGTGCTGCACATCACAGAATCACAGAGTTAACCAGCTTGGAAAAGACCTTTGAGATCATAGAGCCCAACCTATCACCCAACACCTTCTAATTAACTAAACCATGGCACTAAGTGCCTCCTCCAGTCTCTTTTTAAACACCTCCAGGAACGGTGACTCCACCAACCCCTTGGGCAGCCCATTCCAAGGTCAATCTCTCTTGCTGTGAAGAGCTTTTTCCTAATGTCCAGTCTAAATCAACCCTGCCTCAGATTGCTTCCAAAAGCTGCTCAAAGAGAACCCCTCAGAGATGGCACCTGGTGCTCCTCATCCTGGCTCAGATGATGCCAAGGAGTCTTTAACTTTGGGAAAGAAGTTGCTTCTGTGAGAGTGGCTTGCAACTTTAGGTTTCCTTTTCCTGAAATTCCAGCTCCACTGCTGTTTGCTGTTGCTAATGAGGAAGCCTTCCTTAGCTCCTTATTTTTCATACAGACAACAAGAGCTAAGAGCTGAGCTCATGAGAATATCTGAACCCTGAAAATGGGCATAGAACTCCATACCTGAAGGAGATCCCCAGGGAGGTTGGAAATTAGGAACAATTTCCTCCCAGTAAGGCTTCTCAGGCACTGACACAGGCTGCCCAGGGAGGTGGTGGAGTCCCCATCCCTGGAGGTGTTTAAGAGGCATGGATGTGGTGCTGAGGGATGTGATTTAGTGGCAGAGGCTTAGCAGCAGGGGTGGGATTGTAAGCTCAGAGTGAGTGGTTGGGCTTGATGATCCCAAAGCTCTCTTCCAAGCTCAACAGCTCTGTGTTCTCTGATTCCACCATTTCAAAGATGTGACACTGTACACTCCAAGGATCTTGCTAGGGGCACACAGCTGAGGAAGCAGCCCACTCAGTCAGATACCTGCAAAACATTAGGAATGCCCTTGAAAATAAACAACTCTCATGAGGAATTCCAACATTTCACTGATCCACAGCTGGGGGAATCTTGGAATGAAAACACAAGAATGTTTGGAGAGAAAAAATACTCTGAATGTTTGGAGAAAAAAAACTCAGCTGCAGCCTGGGAAATACTGAAAACAGTGAACTTGACACTGATCTGTGTCTTCCCAAGCAGCTGCCTCAGGACAGAAAAGAAACTTTGAAGTGGGCAAAAATAAAAAAGAGACAGAGAGAGAGAGAGAGAGAGAGAGAGAGAAAGATTTGTTACAGCAGAAACAGTTTCTTGTTGATTTTATAAACCAAAACTTATTCCAAAGAACTTGAGATATCAAATTGGATTCCAAATGAGCTGTGGAGTGTGCAGCAGTAGAGATGAGTGGTAAAGATATCACACTTCCTGCTGAATTCCTGGGCACCAGATCTGATCACTCCTGTGAATTACAATTTGGGAATAACTTTGCAAGCGAAAAACCCATGGAAAGCTCTAGCAAATCATAGAATCACAGCATGGCTCAGGTTGGAAGTGACCTCAGAGATCACCTAGTCTTGGCTAGACACAGCTGTTTAAGGTCTCATTCAGCCTGGCCTCAGGGAAGAGGCAGCCACAACTTCTCTGAGCAACCTATTCCAGATTCTCATCACTCTCATACTGCACAACTTCTCCTTCAGCTTTCTGCTCTCCCTCAGTTTCAAACCATTCCCCTTTGTCCTGTTTCCAGATACCCTTATGAAAAGTCCCTCTGCAGCCTCCAGGATCTCTTCAGCTCTAAAGTCCCCACTGAGTCTTCGCTTCTCCAGGTTGAACACCCCCAGCTCCTTCAGCCTAGCCTCATAGCAGAGGTCCTCCAGCCCTTGGATCATCTTTGTGGCCCTGTAAATGTAAATAGAATGCAGAACTGTGATTCTGTGATATGTAGGAAAGGATTCTGTTGTGTGGTATCAGAAGTGTTCAACTGGGAGACAAAATGCAGCCTTAAGGTATTAGAAGGTAGCTCTAAGGCTCCCCCAGAGCCTTCTCTTCTCTAGTGATCCATCTTTTTCGCTTGTTTCTTTTTTGTCATAAGCTGTAGATCCTCATTAGGTTTTGTACCTTTTCACTTGAAGGGTTTCTCTCTCCAATGAGTGACATCATTTGTTGTTCCCCTTACAAACAACTTTAGTCAAAAGGCTGATGCTGCTCTGCTCTGGAAGCAGTGAAGGATGTAAAGTGTCAAATGCCAGGAAAATCCTGGTCCTCATGGACTGAACCACCCATATTACACTGAATTTCCTAGTCTGGAAAAGACCTTCAGGGTCATCAAGTCCAATCATTAACCCAACACAAAGTCCTTGACTAAACCACATCTCTAAGCACAACTCTTAAGTAGCTCCAGGGATGGTGACTCCACCACTGCCCTGGACAAACCAAAGTACCTCCAGGGATGGTGACTCCACCACTGCCCTGGACAAACCAAAGTACTTCCAGGGATGGTGACTCCACCACTGTCCTGGACAAACCAAAGTACCTCCAGAGATGGTGACTCCACCACTGCCCTGGACAAACCAAAGTACCTCCAGGGATGGTGACTCCACCACTGTCCTGGACAAACCAAAGTACCTCCAGGGATGGAGTCTCCACCACTGCCCTGGACAAGCCAGTTCTATGATTCTGAAATATTTTTCACTCAGAAACCCCATAAAGCCAAATGTATGAATTGACCAAAAATTTCACTTCATTGTTCAAAATAAGTAGAGATGTTTGTGTGTTTGGGGTAATTTGCAATGACTTAGACTTGGATTTCTTTTCCTCTCAGTTTTAGATCTGCACCTGGACTCCAGGAGTTCAACATCTTAAAAATGAAATTTCCAAAACTTAGAATCAGAGTCTCATGGGATCTTGGAACACTTTTGGTTGGGAAAAAACCTTTAAGATCATTGAGTCCAACAGTCAACAACAAAGGAAAAAAGAAAAAAAAAAAGTGTGTGGGGGGGAAGATTTCATTTCATGGGTTTAAAGATGAAAGATCATTGCCTCACTACAAGACACTGAGGTGCTAGAATGTGTCCAGAGAAGGACAAGGAGGCTGGGGAAGGGTCTGGAGAGCAGATCTTGTTTTGAAAAAGGAAATACAGGTTTTCTACACTCAGTTCTGTTTTCAGATGGAAAATGCTGCTGCTGTGCAACCGCTGCTGTAGAACTGCAGTTTGAATGGAAGGTTGGCAGCTTCAGAACAAGCTTCTTCAGCAAAGGAGCTACCAAATGCCTGTTCATGTATCTCTGTACACACAGACTGTGAGCAGTAGCTCTCACAAGAGTGGAAATGAACTTTGCCAAGCTCCAGAAGTTCAGAACACCTCCAGTCTGAGGTGGATGAGAGCTTGCTTGCCTTCCTGACTCTGGCTGTTCTACAGACACATTTTACCCCACAGAAGGCTAAGGATATTTCTTCCTCTGATACATCAAATTTCCATGCGAGCTGAAGTACCAATTCACAAAGACAAAACAATTATTGGAACAGTGGAACTCCACAGGCTGTTCTGTTCTAACATAAACTACTGCCAAGCAGTTCTAAGGAACAGGTTCTCTCTCTGGTAGCAAAACCTGCTGGTAAATAACACCCAGTGCTCTGGAAGGAACTGGGAGTTACTGGGGTGACTTAAATCCTCAATTTTTAAAGGTCAAAATGAGAGCAAAACTGGGTGCAGGAATTAGTATGCCAGGCTGTGCTTTGTGGTACCATATTGAGGGCTGCTACCTCCCCAAACTTTCTTTCCAAGAGCTGCAGGCTAATAGGATGTTGTGTTTGTGCAGCCTGCCGGTGGGATCAGCATTAGTCACTTGCACACCAAGTTTTGATGTTCCTCCAAGAGCTCAGAGATGCTCCCAGATGTTCCTCTTAATTTATGATTCAGACACAGAGACCCCCTCCCACGGACTTCCTGCATTTTAGCTCTCCTGTACCATGGAAACCTGATGCTAGAGGGGTTTGTGAGCTCGGCATCAGCGCAGACCTTGCTTTGGATCCTCCTCGGGGTTACCGAGGTTTGCGAGGCGCAGTGCAAAAGCTCACATTTCTCTTTGGGAAAATTGCAGTTTAAAAAGTAGCTTTTGCCAATCACATCTGACTGGGTTGTGTGTTAGTGGGGTGGCTTCAGTATTTTTATCCCATGCCATCTGTCAGATGAAAGTAACAAAAATATTAACTCTCTCTAAGGCGCATTTTGAGACAAGGGGTTTCTAGCAGGCACATTTCAGCCTCCCCCATGCACAACTGCAGCGTACCTGTTGTTTTTCTCTCTTGCAGTTCTTTTCAGATCCAAGTGATCCATCACCCTGTTTTGTCCTGATTTCCACAAGCAGTTACCTGATGCAGACCACTTGTGGTTTAATCCAGCTGTGGTACTGCCTTGTTTAAAATCCCCTCTCGCTGCTTGTCGCACCTCTTCGCCTGGTGATCCGGGTTCAGAGGGGTTACGGTGACACTGCAGTTGCCTTACCCAAAAGTTTGTGTTGTAGCCACTCACCTTCACCAAGTTTTCCTGCATTGCCACAGAATATGAACTATTTTTTGTTCTGCATGCATGTTTTCATAGATACACCAGAACAGTTTTGGTTGGAAGGAACCTTAAAGATCATTCAGTTTCAACCCCCCTTGACCAGGCTGCTCAAGGTCTCGTCCAACTTGACCTTGAACACCTTCAGGGAAGGGGTATCCACAACCTCCCTGGGCAGCCTGTTTCAGTGCCTCACCACCCTCACTGGAAAGAATTTTTTCCTAATCTCCCGTCTAAATCAACCCTCCTCAAGCTTCAGTCTATTCACTCTCATCCCATCACAGCAAGCACTTGTCAAAAGTCCCTCCCCAGCTCTCCTGTAGCCCCCTTCAGGTACTTAGAAGGCAGCTCTAAGGTCTCTCTGGAGCCTTCTCCAGGCTGAACAACCCCAACTCTCTCAGCCTGTCCCCATAGGGTAGGGTCTCCTGCCCTCTGATCATTGTTGTGACCCCATCTAGACCTGCTCCAACAGCTCCATGTCCTTCTCATGCTGGTGGGGGGAGGGTACCAGAACTAGATGCAATGCTTCAGGTGGGGTCTCATCAGAATGTTTTCTATCCTCAGATCCAAGGGCCCCATGGGGATCTGGAGAAGTTGGCAGAATACATAATGGTGGACTGAAGATGGGATTGCTATTCATGGGCACCCCTCTCTGTGCCCACACATAGATTGTTAAGAGTTTCTGTATTGTCTCAAGAGTAAAACCTCAGGATAGAAAAAGGATAACTATGGAAACTAGAGGGAAAAGGAAAAATACAAATATAGAAAACTCAGGCAAAATATAAATATGGAAACCTGAGGAAAAAGATAAATATGGAAATCTGAGGAAAAAGGGAAAATATAAATATGGAAAACTCAGGAGAAAATATAAATATGGAAACCTCATGGAAAAGGAAAAATATAAATATGGAAAACTCAGAGAAAATGTAAATATGGAAACCTCATGGAAAAGGAAAAATATAAATATGGAAACCTGAGGAAAAATATAAACATGGAAACCTGAGGAAAAAGTGAAAACATAAATATGGAAAACTCAGGAAAAGTATAAATATGGAAATCTGAGGAAAAAGGGAAAATATAAATATGGAAATCTGTGGGAAAAATATAAATATGGAAATCTGTGGAAAAAAGGAAAATACAAATATGGAAAACTCAGGAAAAAATATAAATATGGAAACCTGAGAAAAAAGGGAAAATATAAATATGAAAACCTCAGGGAAAATATAAATATGAAAATCTGAGGGAAAAGGGAAATTATAAATATGGAAACCTGAGAAAAATGAAATATGTAAATATGGAAACCTCAGGGAAAAGGAAAAATATCAATGAGGAAACCTGAGGGAAAAATATAAATATGGAAATCTGAGGAAAAAGGGAAAATATAAATAAGGAAACCGCAGGGAAAAGGGAAAATATAAATATGGAAACCTGAGGGGGGGGG
>VWZE01013837.1:75375-87135 GCA_013396675.1 Eubucco bourcierii | reverse complement strand
GGAAACCTGAGGAAAAAGGAAAAATATAAGTATGGAAACCTCAGGGAAAAGGAAAAAATATAAATATGGCAAACTGAGGGAAAGTAGAAATATGGAAATGTCAGGAAAAATATACATATGGAAACCTGAAAAAAAAGGAAAAATATAAATATGGAAATCTCAGGGAAAATATAACCATATACATGGAGAGTCAGTTGTAGGACTGGAGAAGGAAAGAAGGGAGGAGAGGAATGAAGGAAAATCCTAAGTCAAATTCCACTGGAAAAGAAATAAAACCAAACCAACCAATTTGTGTTTTCCAGTCAAAATAAAGCAAGGCTTTATTCCAGCACAGTGACTGTGGAGAGTGAGTAGGTGAGAGAATAATGCACAATCACTTGTTATTAGCAGGAGAATTACCAAGAGGATCTGTGAGCTTCAGCACCCTGCCTGTCACAAACCCAAGGAGAGGAATCATCGTGCTCCACTCTTCGCCGCGCCTCGTTTTGGGGAGGTTCCGCTTAACCTATCATGTACCAATGCACATGGATCTGATCTCCTTCCTGAGAAGTGGAAATTATACCCTGCCTATTACATTTGACTGAATGTAATATAGGACAGCCTAAATCAAACTTAATTGGTGTAGTATTCCATACCAAAAAAAAAAAAAAAAAAAAAAAAGAAAAAAGATTTTTTTCAGGTTGAACCAAAAAAAAATTAAAATTGGTTTATATTCAAAACAAAAAAAAAAAAAAAAAAAAAAAAGTGACAAGAGATTTCTTCAGCTGTAGCACAGATAAAGTGTGATTGATGGCAGGAATTAATAATTGAGGGAAGTCATTCACTGCGACACAGAGAATCTGAGGAGAGGTTTGAGAGTGCTTAGACAAGGCTAATAAATGGGGAAAGTGTTTCCTCAGCTCCTCTCTGAGCAGCACGAAGTCGTGGGATAAATAAACGATTACAGTGGAAGGCTCTCAAAGGTAAACACAGCCAAGCTCCAACTGCTTTTTGAAGAGTGTGTCCATGTCCGGAGAACTGTGTGCAGTTCTGGAGCACCCAGCACAGGAAGGACATGGAAGCCTTGGAGTGGGTCCAGAGGAGGTTACCAAGATGCTCAGAGGGCTGCAGCAGCTCTCCTATGAGGACAGGTTGAGAGAGTTGGGGCTCTGCAGCCTGGAGAAGAGAAGGTTTCGAGAAGACCTGATAGTAGCCTTCCAGTATCTGAAGGGGACCTGCAGGAAGGCTGGGGAAGGACTATTGACAAGGTCTTGCAATGACAGGACAAGGGGCAATGGGTTTAAACTGGCAGAGGGGAGATTGAAACTGGATGTTAGGAGGAAGTTCTTTGCAGTGAGGGTGGTGAGACACTGGCACAGGTTGCCCAGGGAGGTTGTGGCTGCTCCCTCCCTGGAGGTGTTCAAGGCCAGGTTGGAGGAGGCCTTGAGTGAGCTGTACTAGTGGGAGGTGTCCCTGCCTGTGGCAGGGGGTTGGAACTGGGTGATCCTTGAGGTCCCTTCCAACCTTACCATTCTATGATTCTATGTCCTCCATGCATTTGGGGCAGTGGTTCATGAGATGAGGGGATCTTGGTGCCAGTGATTGCAGCTAGTTCTGCTCTGCTGCACAACAGCCACTGTGCAGCCCACTGCATGAGTGCAGCAACGAGGGATGCAGAAAGGGTTTCCACAGCTCCTCTCTGAGCAGCATGAAGTGGTGGGATAAATAAAAAATTCCATTGGAAGGGTCTCAAAGGCAAACAGAGCCAAACCCCAACAGCTTTTTGAAGAGTGCCCACGTCCTCTGTGCATTCAGGGCACTGGTTCTGGAGAACCTGGTGCCAGTGACTGCAGCCAGCTCTGCTCTGCTGCACAACAGACACTGTGCAGCCCACTCCATCAGTGCAGCAAAGAGGGATACAAAGAGGGTTCTGAAACTAAGATTTGATACAGTAAAGAGTCCTGGTTTAAAGTCAGGGCCCTACCTACCTGCAGCACTTGAGAATCACAGAATCACTTCCATTGGCAAAGCTCTTTAAGGTCATCAGCCCAAAGCCACCATGGTCATTCAAAAGTGCCATGTCTTCAGGAAGGAAAAGATCACCCAGTTTAAGAAAGCTCATCTTACCAAGACAGTTCTACCTGCTGCTCTTCTCTTGAGAGCTAAACTAAACCAAATGAAGCCAGGTTAGGCTGTTACAGACCTGTTTGGATCCAGCAGGCTTGTGCTGGGGCGGGGGGTGCATTTCGTTTGCTCCATTCAGTTTGCTGTGTCCCTGTCAAAAGGCTGCAGCACTTCCTACCATTAAATGGTCATGACTGGGTTAACTTCCCTCAGTAAAACAAAACAAACAACAAACCTCAGGTTTCCCTTTGGCAAAGCATCTCCTTAAGTGTTAGCTGCCATGTTTTTGAGCCTAGGGGATCAGCTTCTGAGGTTTATAGCCACTGTTCTCTTCCACTTGGAGAAATCCCACACTGCAAGCCTAGATCATCACTACCTTTTACCTTATTTCACACTTGCAAGCCAAAGTTCCCTGATTCTCATGGAAAAGTATAATTTGGCAGCATTACGCTGATGGTTCCTGGATTCCCTGAGTCCAGTTTATAATCAAAGCAGGCAGAGGTAGAAGCTCCTTTTGAGGCTGGAAAAATCCAGGCAAACACAAAAAAAAGGAGTGTAGAGAGGCACTTCTTGAGGTCACCTGCACCTAGGGCAAACACATTTCTGAGGAACAGTCAGAAAGTCACAGAACAGCAGACACCTTTTTCTCCAGTCTGCAGCCTTCACTGATGGATAGCTGGAGCTAGGCTGTTCCCACTAGACTCAGGTCCATTCCTGCCCCATTCCCAAAGCTGAATGTGTGCTTTGATGTCAGTAAAGCTCCTTACAAACCTGCCACTTTGTGAGGATAATAGGCAATTTTAGCTCAGGCCCATGGGGATATTATATGGATTTCCTTTTGATTTGCAGCCTTCTTTTTCTTTAAGCCAGTGATGTACAACAGAGTTGAAATACTCAGCAGATCTCAAGTCTTGAGTAAGCATGCACAGGAAAGAAAAGACTGCAGTCATTGCAGTGCCCTTCAGCTATGTTGGTTGCACTCAGATACCCCAGTGGAAAGTCAACAAATGCCCTGTGTGCAGACCCCTGTTTGCTTTTTTTTTTCCCCCCCCTCCTGTAAGATGATCTCTTAGCTGTGCTCAGAACACAACTAGCACCCTGCTTCCTGTACCCGGAAATGCAGAATCACACAATGACAGGAGTTGGGAGAGATCTTCAAAGATCATTAACTCAAATCCCCCTGCCAGAGCAGGATCACCTAGGGTAGGTCACACAGGAGTGCACCCAGGTGGGATTTGAATGTCTCCAGAGGAGGAGACTCAACTTCTCCAGGCAGCCTGCTCCAGGGCTCTGTCACCCTCACCATAAAGAACCTTCTGTGATCCTGTCACTGGGCACCACCACAAAGAGACTGGCACCTTCATCTTGACAGACACCCCTCAGATATTTATAGACATTGATCAGAACCCCTCTTAGCCTTTCCTTCTCCAGACTAAACACCTGCAGGGCTCTCAGTCTTTCTTCATAGCAGAGATATTCAACTCCCTTCATCTCCTCGTAGTTCTGTCTCCAGCAGACTTCTGTTTCTCTTGAACTGGGGAGCCCAACTCTGGACATGGTAGTCCAGGTGCAGCCTCATCAGGGCAAAGTAAAGGGGGAGGAGAACCTCCCTGGACCTGCTGGCCACACTTTTCGTGTTGCACCCCAGGATGTTGTGGTCCCTCTTGTCCACAAGTGTACATTGCTGGCCCATGGAGAACTTGCTGTCCATCAGCACTCCAAGGCCTTTCCCCATGGAGCTGCTTTCCAGCAGGACAATCCCTAGCCTGTCCTTGTGCCTGGTGCTGCTCCTCCCCACATGCAGGTCTCTGCACCTGTCCTTGCTGAACTTCATGATGTTCCACTTCACACAGCCCTCCAGCCTGAAGGATTCCTTTCCTACCTGCAGGCAAAAGTGACATCCATGGGCAGATAGCACTCAGTGCCAGGATGTCTGTAGCAGTCAGACAGTTCAGCTCTTGCAGTGAGTTTTATCACTTCAGCTCAGTAATGCTCCTTACTGATGTTACTCATTGGCACAGCCCTGCATGCACCCAGGCATTGACAGCACAAGGCAAAAAAACCCCAAAACATCTTCCTTGAAGAGATTAAACTCTGATCAGAGTTATGATCTGAAGGAAAAGTTGACAGGCAGGAAGCAATCCAGAGCTTTGAAGTGAGATCTTCAGAGTTAACTAGCATTAACTGGGGCCTTTGCTGGGTCAGTAGCATGATCAAATGATGTCTGGTACTTCAAATTCTGCAGATGTCATGTGGTTGTCACCATATGTCATCCATGAGAGGTGATGGGATTATAAACAAGAAGATGAAGAAGAACCTGGAGAACATCCCCTGTTGTTTGGACTGTGTGGAGCTAGGTGAGAAGAAGAAAATGCCTTACAGGTCTTCCAAGGGAGGCCACTGTCTGCCACTGGCATGCAGGGATGCTTCAGTCAGCTTCCCCACTGATGGGTTTTTCCACTGAGCCTCATGACAGAAGCTGAGGAAGGGCAAGGTATTGAAGTTTGTCAAGAACAGAACCACAGACCTACAAAGCAGTTTGGATTGGGATGGACCCCTGCAAGTCATCCAGTACAGCATCCTGCAAGTCATCCAGTACAGCATCCTGCACNCTACCTTAGCCTTGAAAACTCTCAAGGATGGGAGCTGCAAAGCCTCTCTGGGCACATATTCAAGGGTCTTCTGGTTTCCCCATTACATCCATCAAAAATTTCCTTGCATGGGGCCATTGTGCACCTCTGAGAAGAGCCTCTCCCCTTCTTACAGCCCCTCATCAGTGAGGTGCCCACTGCCCCACTCAGCCTTCCCTTCTCCAGGATGGACAATCCCAGGGCCCTCAATCTCTCTTCGCACATCACATGCCCAAGCTCTTCAGACCTCTCACAGACCTTCTGCTGGACTTGCTCCCCGTTATCAAGGCTTTTCTCATATGGGAGAGCCCAAAAGTATTTCAGAAGTGTCCTCCAAAGCTCTGAGCAGAAAGGTTCAGTCGTTTGCCTTCACCTGTAGCAAAGCAGGCTGAGTTGGATGCCAACCAGTGCTGACTGGGGTGCTCTTAAGAAGAACAAAGGGGCAGAAGCAAACCTGTGCTACCATGAACAACTGAGGGCTGTGGCAGCTTCAATAAGACACAAATGAGTCTTCAGATGTTTAGGTGTTTATTCAAAGCAGCCCCATAAAACTCGTGAAGTTCTCCCATCCCTAAATAATAAAGAGTATCTTCAAGATGTTCCTGTTTTCCTCCATCTGTTCTTATTTCCTTGGGAATTTGTTTTACTGAGAGAAAATGATGATCTTTTTGCTTCTTATGAGCACCACTGACACATTGCTATGGAAACTGGAAGTTGAATTTAGTGCTCAAACTTCAGGAAGAAGATGCAGGTAGAGTCAAACCCATTCTGATTTATCTGCATAAGCTTCTCTGTTATTTACTGCCATTTCCAGCTCATTGTGGTTTCCATTTGCACTAAGAGTAGTCAGCAGAGGTTGGTCTGTTGTCACCTAATTCATCAAGATGAAAAGTGGTTTTCTTTCATGGCAGCTATGTCCTGGCCTTCATGGGAATTGATTTACCAGCCTCAGTTTGTGCTGATGGACCCACACATGTGTGCCCAGGCTTCAGACTTCCCAGTGACTGGGTGTGAGTGATCTTGGCAGTCTCAAGTTTTGGTGGCCCCATCAGAGATAAGAAATCATCTCCTTGTATTCTGAAGATCTTGTCCAGCAGGCAACCCATGCAGCCCACGACTGGATGAAGAGCCATCCTTGGCCTGGGCACTCATACTCTCCACCAGCCTCATGGGTATGATGAGATGAACTCATGTTAGGAGAAAGAGTCTGTTGTATACGACAAGCCTTTTGTCACTAAAATCAAGTGAGCTTCTTAACATAGACTCAGGCTCTGGCTTCTCCAGAATAAAACACATGAGGAGAGCAGGGACCTCCTCCTGTGGAAGCAGCTCCTGCCCAAAGGCCAGCCCTAACCTACCCAACATATGTGCTGTAAGGTAGCAGTACCAGTGCTGCAGCTAGGGAGGGATAACCTGCACCAGCACAGGCTGGGGGCTGACCTGCTGGAAAGCAGCTCCATGGTGGACCTTAGAGTCCTGGTGGACAGGAAGTTACCCATGAGATAATGTGCCCTTCTTGCTGAGAAAGCCAATGGTCTCCTGGGGTATGGCCAACAGGTCGAAGGAGGTTCTCCTCTCCCTCTGCTCTGCCCTGGTGAGGTCACACCTGCAGTATTGTGTCCACTTCTCAGCTCCCAAGTTCAAGAGAGACAGGGAACTACTGGGGAAAGTCCAGTGGAGGGCCATGAGGATGCAGAGAGGACTGAAGCATCTCTTATAAGAAGAGGTTGAGAGATCTGGGGCTATTCAGCCTGTGGAAGAGCAGCCTGACAGGGAATCTGATCAATGTTGATCAATAGCTAAAGGGTGGAGGTCATGAGGATGAGGGTGGGCTCTTTGCAGTGGTGCCCAGTGATAGGACAAGAGGCAATGGGGATGAATAGGAGAAACTTCTTTACTGTGAGGGTGCTGGAACCCTGGAGCAGGCTGCCAGGAAGGTTGTGGAGTCTCCTTCTCTGGAGACTTTTGAAACCTAACTGTGCAGCCTGATCTGGAGAAGAGGAGGCTCAGGGGAGACCTTCTTGCTGTCTACAACTACCTGAAGGGTGCTTGTAGCCAGGAGGAGGTTACCTTCTTCTCTCAGGCAACAAGCACTAGAACAAGAGGACACAGACTCAAGCTGTGCCAGGGGAAGCTTAGGCTGGAGGTGAGGAGAAGGTTCTTGACTGAGAGGGTCGTTGACTGCTGAAATGGGCTGCCCAGGGAGGTGGTGGAGTCAGCGTCCCTGGAGGTGTTCAAGGCAGGTTTGGACGTGGCACACGTCTTGAGGGTTGTGGTGATGGGTTGGACTTGATGAGCTTTGAGGTCTCTTCCAACCCTGGTGATACTGTGAGACTGTAATACTGTGATCTAGGAAACTCTGCTTTAGCAGGGGCAGGCTGGACAAGATGATCTCCAGAGGTCCCTTCTCACCCCTACCATTCTGTGATTCTGTGATAGTTACAAGTGAGATATTTTTCTGATGATTGGGATCTTGTTAAATCTGCATTTCCATCACTCCACTGGTACCGTATCAGCTGCCACAGACTTGTCAAACATCAACTTTCCCCAAGTGTTTTAAAGAATATAAGATGCCTGCAAGGACACTCAGTGCCAAAACAGCCTGGTTCTCCAGTTGGCAAACATGTCAAATTCTGTGTTAATGTGTTACAGGGTTAATTATCCTCATCACACCATTGACAAATCTTCTCCCTTCACTTACAGAGGACTACTACACTACTGCTGCACAGAACACTCCTCCTTGTTACACAAATCTCACAGCAGCACCTTCTGCCTCTCCACCATCACCTCCTACTTTCTTCTTTTTCCCAGGTGATAGCAGCAGTTGCTTTGTCTACTTCAGGGACACTGCAAGTTTGGCTGGCTCTATGCCAGTAAAGCAGAAAACAGGAAGGTCTGCAGATGCAGGTGGGGAGATGGAGCTGTTCCTCTTCTGTTGAGGAGGAGTGTGACTGTGGAAAGTCCTGGCTGTGTCTAAAATGCATTTATCATAATTCACACTTCTTGGATGAAGAAGAATGGGAGTGGCTTGCCATTATGTAAACCATTTCTCAAAACCACCATTTGCTATTGAAAAGCAAACAAAAAAATAAAATAAAAAGGACTGCTGGCAGCCACTGTGAAATATAATCTGTGCTTCAATGAATTATTTAGACTGGAAACAACTACTCCAGGGTGGAAGAACATTATTGTTTGATTTGAAATCTCATGGTCACCAGTAAGTGTACTCTAAGTGGAGTAGTAAGCTGACAAGTGGTTGAACCCAAATCATTTGTATCCTTGCTAATAGGCATCATAATACAAGCCAGAGAATGGCGTTGATCCAACTCACCGTGAACTGGAGGAACGAAGCATCAGGGCAGCAGAGGGAGATTGTGCTCCTTGTAATCATAGAATCCTAGAATTGGTTGGATTGGAAGAGACCTTGAAGCTGTCTATTTCAAGTGTCCTGCATGGGTTGGGACACCTCCTGCTAGGCTAGGTTGCCCAAGGGCCTCACCCAGCCTGCCTTTGAACAGTGCCATGCTTGGAGCCTCCACAGCTTCTCTGTGCAATCTGTGCCAATGCCTCACCATCCTGGTGGGAAATTATTCATTCTTCATGTCTCATCTCAATCCAGCTTCTCCCAGTCACCACCCCTCATCCTGTCACTCCATGCCCTTCTAAATAGCCTCTCTCCAGCTCTCCTACACCTCCCTTCAAATCCTGGAAGGCTGCTCTAAGGTCTGCCTGCTACCTTCTCCAGGTGTCAAGGTCTGAAGAACAGAGATTAACAATATCTCTGCCCAGAGGAGCAAGATTTGTTCTCATAGATTCCCGTGCTGTGAAATGAAGGTGCAAGTGAGACCAGATAGCATCACACAACTATTTATTAAAGGATGAAGGTGGACAAAACAGAAGGAGAGAGGGAGAGGGAACAAGAGCAAAAAAGAGAAGAACAGGGAAGGAAAAGAACAGGTATTATATTAGCATCAGCTGAAGATGAGGAGGGGAGAGAGAGACCTGTGTGTGGCCCAGGGATGTTCTTCTGTGGAGTTCCACAGGAGTTCTTCTAGAGTTGTTCTGCCGCAGTTGTTCCTCAAATTCTTCTGGTGGAAGTGCTGGTCCTGGCAGGCACTGCTCAAGTCTCTTTTTATACAGTTTTTTAGATGGGTGTCCAGGTGCAGCTCCCCAGGAAATCTTCCTGAGTATTCTCATGTATGAGAAGGTGTCCGGTGGCAGACTCTGGTGTCCTCCCATCCCTGCGCCGCTTACCTGTCCTTACCCCAAAGGCACAAAAGCCTTTTCTCCGCAGGGTAGCTGATGCAAGGCATCCACATCCTGGGCAGTCAAGCCAGGCTGAAGTCTGGGAAGGTCACAGAGGCACTGTGCATCCCTGAGCATTCAGCCAGGAACCTGGGCTGAACCTGGGAAGGCCACAAAGGCACTGTGCATCCCTGAGCGTTCAGCCAGGAACCTGGGTTGAATCCTGGAAGGTCACAAAGGCACTGTGCATCCCTGAGCATTCAGCCAGGAACCTGGGAAGGCCACAAAGGCACTGTGCATCCCTGAGCATTCAGCCAGGAACCTGGGTTGAACCTGGGAAGGCCACAAAGGCACTGTGCATCCCTGAGCATTCAGCCAGGAACCTGGGCTGAACCTGGGAAGGTCACAAAGGCACTGTGCATCCCTGAGCATTCAGCCAGGAACCTGGGTTGAGCCTGGGAAGGCCACAAAGGCACTGTGCATCCCTGAGCATTCAGCCAGGAACCTGGGCTGAATCTTGGAAGGTAGTAAAGGCAATCTTTATCTTTGTTGATATAAACAAGGGAGAGCCAATTTAGACTCTCACACCAGGCTGAAGAACCCCAGCTCCCTCAGCTTGTCTTCACAGCAGAGAGGCTCCAGCCTTTGAATCATGTCTCTGGACTCCTCTGCACCTGCTCCATCAGACTCTTGTCCTTGCTGCGTTGAGGGTTCCAGAGCTGGACACAGGACAACTGCAGCCCTTGCTTGCTTCAAAGGAATATTTTGGGTTGTTTTTTAATTCAAATTGCAAAAGCTGCAGAGGGACTGAAGCTGAACCTGGATTGCTTGGCCTCCCCATCACACTGATACTCCAGCCATGTACTCCTGTGTTACCATGTGAGCAGTTCTCACAGGCCTTGCCTGAAGGCTAAACCCTACAAACTTTGTCAGGTTTGTGGTCTCACTCTAAAACAAAAGCTCTTTCATTTTGAAAGGCCAAAAGCCTTCCTGCTTGCTTTAAGGATGATTTTTCCTTAGTTGCTGTTCCTTGCCACACCGATAACTGTGTGCAGTTCTGGAGCCCTCAGCACAGAAAGGACATGGAAGTGTTGGAGTCAGTCCAGAGGAGGCCACGAGGATGCTCAGAGGGCTGCAGCAGCTCTGCTATGAGGACAGGCTGAGAGAGTTGGGGCTCTGCAGCCTGGAGAAGAGAAGACTTCCAGGAGACCTTAGAGTAGCCTTCCAGTATCTGAAGGGGGCCTACAGGAAGGCTGGGGAGGGATTATTGACAAGGTCTTGCAATGACAGGACAAGGGACAATGGGTTTGAACTGGCAGAGGAGAGATTTAGACTGGATGTTAGGAGGAAGTTCTTTACAGTGAGGGTGGTGAGGCACTGGCACAGGTTGCCCAGGGAGGTTGTGGCTGCTCCCTCCCTGGAGGTGTTCCAGGCCAGGTTTGATGAGGCCTTGAGTGACCTGTGCTAGTGGGAGGTGTCCCTGTCTCTGGCAGGGGATTGGAACTAGATGATCCTTGAGGTCCCTTCCAACCTTACCATTCTATGATCCTATCATCCTATGATAAGGGGGGAGTGATGGATTGTGATGGCTTGTCAGGATGGAACAAAATGCCACCAGTGAAGCAGAAGGGCTGTGCTTGAATCTGGAACACTTCTTTTCAACTGGAAAATAAATAATAAGAGAGATGCAGGCAAATTAGTGCCTGTGTACAGTATCTACTCCCACCAGCAGTCCTTATGGCATAGATGATCCCAATGACATCAGTGGCTTCCTGGTGAAGTTGTTGAATAAGAAAACAAGCAGAAATTGGTTGAAGCATGTGATTTCTAAAGCCTTAGAGCTCATCTTCCTGTTTGCCACAAAGACACCTTCAACCACAAAACGCTCCTCTGTGGCAAGTAAACAGATCACATCCTCCTGTCAGCACTGCAGTTCACAGAAGCCTGTTGCAGCAGCAGTACCAGCTGGAGTAGGGTTGACAGTAACAGCATCGAGATGTTGGCAGCTTCAGCTCACTTCTGTGTCAGAACCCTAGGAGCTGCCTAGCCATAAGCTCTGGTGTTGCTCTCATGTCCTAGCTGTCCCCATAGCAACTCATGTTCAGTGCAGACAAATGGTCACTTGTCCGCTAACAGCAGGTTCAGAGGAGGGCAATGAAGCTGGTGAAGGGTCTGGAGAACAGGGCTGGTGAGGAGCAGCTGAGGGAACTGGGGGTGTATAGTCTGGAGGAAAGGAAGGGAGACCTTCTCATTCTCTTTCACACCATAAAAGGAGGTCGTAGTGAGGTGGGGGTTGGTCTCCCCTCCTTAGATTCAGGGGATAGGATGAGAGGCAATGGACTGAAATTGTGCTTTTGGAGGTTTAGGTTGGAGATTAGGAATAATTTGTTTACTGCAAGAGGGGTTGGAACAGGCTGCTCAGGGAGGGAGTGGAGTCACCATCCCTGGAGAGGTTAACAAAATATGTGGACATGGCACTTGGGGACATGTTAATGGCCATGGTGGTGTTGAGTTGACAGTTGGACTCAATGATCTTAGAGGTCTCCTCCAACCAGAACATTTCCATGGTTCTAATGAAGCAGAGGTGAGGCCTCCAGTTTGAGGTCTGCAATTTCCCTTGCAGAAGCAGGGGACTCCAGTTGCAAGAAAACATTAATAGTGTAACTTCACAGAACATCCCCTTTAAATCACAAGTTTTAGAGACAGAGGTCACATCTTTCAGTGGAGCTGGAAAAAAATCCCAGGCTGTGGAGTGCAAATTCTTCTTCTTTTTTTTTTTTTT
>VWZE01013837.1:55243-75356 GCA_013396675.1 Eubucco bourcierii | reverse complement strand
TTTTTTTTTTTTTTTTTTTTTTTTTTTTTTTATCCAAAAGGGGCTGGAAAGGTCAAAGCTAAATGCAGACTGAGAACAACTGCTCTGAATTTAATTAGCAGCATTAACCAGTCTGACCACAGGACAGAAAAGGTTATTTGTACCTACAGAGTACAAGGAGAGGTGCTAAGGTGGCTTTCTCCTGAGAAGAGGGAAGCAGGCAGAACACTGAAGAGTTAGTGAGCAACTGGGATAATATTGGTCCAAAAAAGGGGAATTCTCTAAGGCCATAACTTCACTGTTCACTCCTCTTACACCATATTGATGATTGCTCTTTTCCTACTTACTGCTGGGTCAGTTCATGACATTGGTCCAGTTCTGAAACCTTTATTACAAGAAAGATCTGAGCATGCTGGAACAAGGTCAGAGAAGGGCCATGAGGATGATCAGAGGGCTGGAGCTGCTCTGCTATGAAGACAGACTGAGAGAGTTGGGGCTATTCAGTCTGGGGAGGAGGAGGCTCCCAGGTGACCTTACTGTGGCTTTCCAGTATCTTAAAGGAGCCTGCAGGAAAGCTGGTGAGGGACTTCTTAGGATGTCAGGTAGTGACTGGACTGGGGGGAATGCAGCAAATGTAGAAGTGGGTAGATTCAGATTGGAGATTAGGAAGTTGTTCTTCAGCATGAGGGTGGCGAGACACTGGCACAGGTTGTCCAGGGAGGTGGTGGAAGCCTCATCCCTGGAGGTGTTTAAGGCCAGATGTGATGGGTTAGGAGTTTCCCCCCATTCCCTCCCCATTGAGATTAAACAGACCATTTCAGACAGCTTGGAAGTAAGGTAAAGCTCTGTTTACAGCAAAGCAAAATTTACAAGCCGATATACACTGCATAGTTACAAGTGGTTACAATTATATACAAAGTAGAAATAATACAGAAATCCAAACTCCCTCCCAGACAAACAAAAGCAGCCCAGAAGGGGCTCAAAGCTACCTTTTCTCTCTCCCTCTTCCTCCCCAGACAGAAACCAAAACAAGCAGCAAAGCTTACTGGTTATTTCTTAGCCAAGGTTAGTGGAGACATATTAGAGCAGAACAAAGGAGAAGCAAAAGGAAGCAGTGTCCCAGAGCAAAGTGGGACAAATTGTTTACATTTTGGCTTTCTGTCCCTTTCAGCAAGCCAATCAATGATAGGGATTTCATCATTCTTTTCTTTTTACAGTCAATCATCTAAATTCTCTCATTAAAATATCCCAGCTAGCCTCAAACCAGCAGACCAGGCTGGATGGTCCTCTGAGCAACCTGATCTAGTGTGAGGTGTCCCTGCCCATGGCAGGGAGGTTGGAGCTAGATGATCCTTGAGGTCCTTTCCAGACCTGACAATTCTGTGATTCTCTGATTGCCTTCTCTGTCTCTATGCTGATTGGCAGTACATTGAAGTAGATTTAGAGGCAAAGGTTAAAATCCTCTCTCGATAATGCAGCAGGAGCCAACATCCCTTTTACAGCCATCAGATGTGAAATCCATTGCACACAATCCATGGCACACAATGGATTTCAGCTGAAAACCTCTGCTTTTGCTGCCTGTGGTGAAGACAGAAGCATAGAGGTTGGAAAAGACCTCTAAGACCCAAGTCCAACCATCAACCCAGCACTAACATGACCACAAAACCATGTCAAAAGGTGGTCTATTAGCTGAGGCAGATGTTTAATTAAACTTATGTTGCACACTTAAGGCTAAAATGTGTCCACTGTGAGGAATAAAGAGAAAGATTCTGACCTTAGCCAGAAGGTGGGAATAATTTCACTGAAATCAGTGACAAGTGAACGAAGGAAAACGAGCTCAGAGTCCTGCCTAACATCTGGTGTAACACATTACAGGCCAGTTTCTGCCATTCTCTTGGGTGTTAAATCAGCCTTTGCACAGTGAAAGGCTGGAGAAAACAGCCCTCTAAAGCATACTCATTTCTGTGCTACTGGTCAGAAGAGGATGAAGCACCCAAAGGAAAAACTGGAAGTTATGGCCTTCCACTTCCCCACAGAAAGTGGCAAGGTACTTATCTGAAGTGCTCAGATGGCAAATCAGCTTTTCCCAGCCTGTTTCACCCACTGATTGCAGCTCTAAGCCCTTGATAAACACCCTGGAATGGGACATTAGCCTCATTTGACTTTCTAATTTGAATTTTTATAGGGTGCTGCTGGTTTAAAAAATAACCCAGCTGTAGTTTTATTACCAGAAATAAACAAGAACCTGCAGTTTCCTTCCCTCTTCAATGACTAGGTTATAAATACTCATTTGAAATTAAAGGTAAATAATACAATATATGTTGCTCCACATGCTAGGCTGCATGGATCCAACCCTCCCTGGAATCCCAGCTACTGACATGGTCCTGAAAGTATGAGCTGCTGAGCAAAGAGTAGGTACAGCCCCTCAGCTCTGCTGCTGCTGAGATGTTGGGAAGCAGGGAGCACATCTGCATGGTTTAAAAAAGAGAGACTTCTCCAATTACAGCTTCTGAGAACTGCATTCATAGAGCTGCCTTCCAGTACCTGAAGGGATCCTACAGCGAGGCTGGAGAGGAACTTCTCATCAGGGTGTCCTGAGACAGGACAAGGGGGAGTGGTATGAAGCTGAGAGTAGTGTTAGTCTGGATCTTAGGAAGTAGTATGGGGGTGGTAAGACTCTGGAATAGGCTGCTGAGGGAGGTTGTGGATGCCCCCTCAGATACTGGCAGGCTGCTGTTAGGTATCACTGGAGCCTTCTCTTCAGGCTGAACAGCCCCAGCTTCCTCAGCCTGTCCCTGTAGCAGAGGTGCTGCAGCCTCCTGATCATCTCCACAGCCTCGTCTGGACCAGTCCATCGAGTCCACATCCTTCCTGTGTTGAGAACTCCGCAGCTGGACATAGCACTGCAGGTGAGGTCTCAGCAGAGCAGAGGAGCAGAATCCCCTCCCTCCATCTGCTGGCTACACTTCCTTTGATGCAGCCCAGGCTGCCGCTGCCCTTGTGGGCTTCAAGTGCCCCTTGCTGGCTCATGTATGGGTGTGGGTGAACAGCACTTCTGGGGAAGCAAAAAGTTTCTCCCTGAATAAAGAGTGAGATGTTCTCCAGGCTGTGCTCTGGAGCAGAGATTAGTCACTTGCCAAGATAATTGGTCTGATTCTCCACAGTGCTACTCCAGCTGCACATCTTCCTGTGCGGCCCCATTGGAGCATCACTTCAAACTGCAGTCATATACTGGTGAATCAGGCCTGGAAAGATAAGAAAATAAGAAATGGAGGTGTGGTGGGAGGTTAATTTCCCTCCTACAGTATTTCACAGCAGTGAAAGCAACAAAACTACTTTCTTTTTATTAATTTTTTTTTAACTGCAAGGGCTGCAGTATAGCTCTCAGCTCACCATGTACAGCAGAAGTGCTGCTGTTCAGCAAATGCTGTTCAATAAATGCCTGTGAATATCCAAAAGGTGGAGGACATGGGGATGGGCTCTTCTCAGTGGTGCCCCCTGATAGGACAGGGGACAATGGGCACAAACTAGAACACAGCAGGTTTAACTTAAGTTCAAGGAGAAACTTCTTTACTGTGAGGGTGGTAGAGCACTGGCTCAGGCTGCCCAGAAAGGTTGTGGAGTGTCCTTCTCTGGAGACCTTCAAAACCTACCTGGACAGATTCCTGTACCAGCTGATCTTGGGGAGAGAGATGGCTTAAGCGGAGAGATTGGACTAGATGATCTCCAGAGGTCCCTTCCAAGCCATTCTATGATTCTGTAACAGCTGCTTGTAAAAAAGACCCTGCTTTGTGGCACAGCTGTTTGCTTCTAGCTCATTTTCAATGCCAATTACAATTGTCTGTAGAGACCACTAAAATAGTGGGAAATGCACCCAGGAAATATGAAAGAAAAAAAAAGGAGGAAATAAGAGCAGAAAAAATGGGAAAAATAATATTCAGTGAAAGCACATTCTTCAAAGCAGCCAGAATGAAAAACTTCAGCCCCACAATGTGCTGAACATACACAGCATGGAAGAATTTGTCTTCTTCCAAAGCTACCTTGACAGCAACGCTATTGGAGGAGCTTGAGTGCAGTCCTGAGCTGCAGTTCTGTGGAGTGACAAATGAGATCTCAGCTGTTGTTTATTTCTACTAATACTGAAGAAGGAAAAAAAAAAAAAAAGTTAATTAAGATAAACTCTTTCCTTAGTCTGTTTGGCTTGTTACTTTTTTTCCTTATTTCTATCTTTTATGACCAGTCTGTGACAATGACACAGAAAACAACTTGCATTGAAGAAAGAAGTCTCTAGCAAACTACCTACTTATGCTAATCCACATGATGGGCTACTGAAGAGGTTCAGACTGGATTCCAGATACATCAAATGAAGATCATGATCAGAAGGCTTTTATTCTTAGCCTTTTAGTTCAACAGAAATGGGTTTCAATGTTATCAGACCTATTTGGTACTATTCAGGGGATTAGAACCTGTCTAGATGTCCAGCACATTATGTTAAATAGTCCCCTAACCCAGGACTAATTTCTCTGCTGCACTGTCAGGTTATCCTGTCTTAGTAGCAAGGAATGAGTATGAAACTGATGAAAAAAGCTACATAAAGGCTTGATTGTGGGTAATTGAGTTTCCTGAATCTGCCCTTGGATGCTGAAGTGCAGCTCTGTCTCATTTGCAAGAGTGGGGCACATACATCTGAGCAAAAATCAGGACTTACTCTTTCATTCCTGCACAAATCTGCTTAGTACATTAACATCATTATTCTATTACTCTCTTATTACTCTTTGCTGGGCTTAACATGACTTTCACCTCAGGGGTTTGGCTTTCCTGACATACAAAGGAGTCCAGACTCAAGGTATAATGTTGACCTTTGCTTTACTCCTGTGTTCTGCAAAAGGAAGTGTAATCATGGCAAGCAATGCTAGCAAAGGGGTGAACTGGCTGGGATTTGAATCCCAACAGGAAAGCAGACCTGTTCCTCTGCTTGCGCCATTAGCAGCCAGTTGTGTGTCATGGTTGTGTTTCAATGCTATCCAAGAACAGGACCCTAGAATGCTTTATGAACACACTTCAAAGGTGGTCACTGCCCCAGAGGACTTTTTGGATGAAGAACTGGGGGCAGAGCCATCCTCTCATCAGCTCTCATTGTATTGTGTTGCAGAGATGCTTTAATTAGCTCCTCTCAAGTAGCCTGGGAGAATTCAAAAGTCTCTGAGCTTCTTTGACTGTGCTCCTCAGGAGACAATCCTTAGAGGAGAGGACAGGAGTGTTACTATGGAGACAAGCAGAGTCAGCATTCCTTCATGTCCCACTCCAGCACAGTGACACTTCTGGATCTCTATAGTAACAGTGGAGTTTCTTGGTCTGTTTACTGCTCATCTGCTGGGGGAAAGAGCAGCCCTCAACGACCGAGTTGCAAGGAGTGCTTCAGGTGACTGCAGTTAACTTGCACAGGCATTCAAATAATTGCTTTGGCTGGTAGCTCAAAGTTTCTCCACCCCAATCTAATGGTTAGAAAGGGGCAATTGAGTTCCAGTGAAAGACATGAGCTATGATTTAGGAAAAGGGCTTACAAAATGAAGCAGTGCTCATCACAGACTTTAGGCTTGTCTCTGCCAGTTGGCATATTTATTATCTGCACAGTCTAGGCAACCACAGCACAAGCTGAGGTTCTGTGGAACAAGCATCACATCTTCTGTGTCCTTCAGTTGTGTGGTAGAATCCATGTGGGAATACTGCAGAAGGGAACAAAAAATTGTCTGATGTCTCCCCCATAAGATGCACACACAGCTGTTGGAAAGAGTCCAAACAAGGGCCACAAAGAAGATCCAAGGGCTGGAGCACCTCTGCTGTGAGGACAGGCTGAAGCACCTGAGGGTGCAAATCCTGCATAAGAGAAGAATGTTAGGACCTTAGAGCTGCCCTCCTAACCCTGAAGAGGTCCTACAGGAAGGCTGCAGAAGGACTTTTCATAAGGGTGCCTAGAGACAGGACAAGGGAGAATGGTTTGAAGCTGAGGAAGAGTAAAGTTAGATTGAACCTTAGGAAGAAGTTCTTCAGTACAAGGGTGGTGAGACTCTGGAATAGGCTGCCCAGGGGGGTTGTAGCTGGGGGTTTTCAAGGGCAGGTTGGACCAGCCCTTGAGGAACCAAATCTAGTTGAGATGTGTCAATGGTTATGGCAACGGTGCTTCAGTAGATAATCTCTGAGGTTCCTTCCAACCTAAACCATTCTAGGATTCCATCACAGGGTTTTTCACCCTTTTAATGTCAGGACCACAGGCTGAGTGTCTGCTGCTGCTGCTTTCTTGCATCTCTCCTTTGGAAAGGTGCATGTCTCACTACCACTAGTTTTAATAGAGGAAACCTCTTACCTCAGTTTACTTCTCATTAACCCCCCTAAGCATCTGAGCAGAATTGGCCAAATGAAAATTTTCTGCATGATGAAAAAGTACTTCTGGGGTAGTCATCTAGGCCCCTGACCTGGCTTCACACAGTCAGGCTTTCACCTGGTACTGAATCAAGCCAATTTTAACTTACCTACAAAACAGAGTTTTAGCCACTCTGACATAGAAGTGCAGTAAGGAGATTTGAGTTTTCCATTTCCTTTGGTCAGGCTGCTCAGATGTCTCTGCCAGGCTGTTTCAACGCTTCTCAAAGCTCTTCGTGGACTCACTCCTACCTTTGGTAAAAAGCACTACAAGTGAGCAGAAAGCAGCAGCTAACCCCAGCTCAGCCTGAGTCCTGCCCCATCCAACACCCGTGAGTAGCGTTACGGCGATTGTTGAGTTTGAGCGTTTGCTGAACCTAGCCCTAACTAGCCGGGGGGCCACCAGGCCCCCCGGCCTTTGAGATCCCCACTCCCATTCACCCAGTGTCCACCACACCACACCCTGGGTACTCACCAGTGGCGACTGGAGGAGGATCCCTCTGCCCACAATGGGCAAACTTGAGGCTACCGCCCCTCCTGGGGCCGATTAAATAGGGGAGTGGGCAAAGTGGTCACACCTGGGGTGGGAGGAGACGCCAACAGAGCAAACCCAGGTGCTCTGGCTTTGGGGGGATAAAAGGGGGAAATGTGGCATGGGGTGGGAAAAGGGCAGGTATGATGTGGATGGAGTGAATGGAGGGGCTTGTCTGCATGTCCTTGGCACTGGTAAGGCTATAGCTCATACACTAGGTTCAGTTGTGGACCCCTCATTACATGAAAGTTGTTGAGAGGTTACAACAGGTCCAGAGAAGGGCAATAAAACTGGTGAAGGGCCTAGAGAAGAGGGCTGGCTAGGAGCAGCTGAGGGAATTGGGGGTGTTCAGCCTGGAGGAAAAGGGGGAAGACCTAAGTGCTTTCTACAACTCTCTGAAAGGAGGCTGGAGTCAGATTGGGTTGGTCTCTTCTCTCTAGTAAAGAGTGACAGGACAACAGAAAATGGCCTCAGGTTGCACCAGGAAAGGTTCAGGCTGGACTTTAGAAGAAACTTCTATTCTCAAAGACTGGAATGGGCAGCTCAGGGAGGTGGTGGAACCCCCATCCCTGGAAGTGTTTCTAAGAGGCAGAGATGTGGTGCTGAGGGACATGGTTTAGCACCAGCTTTGGCAGAGTTAGAGACTGGTTGGACTCTACCTTAAAGATCTTTTCCAACCAAAACAATTCTGTGGTCTTCTGATGCTATGATAATGAGCACACAGAAACACGGGGGCAGTACTGTCTGCACTGTGAGCTGAGAGCGTGATCCCTGTCCAAGAGGATTTGAGTTAGAGATGTTCTTATCAAACATTCATCAAAGGCTGTGGGACATGAGGGCACAGACTGTGCTTCCCTGAACAGAGCAGGATGCCTTTGGATCCAGTGAGGCGCTCAGCTAAGGTGGGGGCTACAGCACAACCAGCACTGACCAAACCTACCTGCTCACAGGGACCAGGAGCAGCACAGACCGGGGGGAGGCTTCTTTCTTTACACTAAAAAGTCACACAACAGCCAGTGTGGTTGTTCAAGTGTTGTCAGGTGGTTTCTGGTCACCTAGTGGATAATAAAAGGCGAGAGGGAGTTAAAAAGATTGCAGCTCGGGGCTCTGTTTGTGTCCCCTGGCTGGCAGAATTGCCAAGTGACAAGAAACAGCCCACGACAAGCAGAGGAATTGACTGAAGGACCAAGTTAATAATTACAGTGGTACCCTGTGCCTACAGGTCTGGGACAGACTGAGGAGGTCTCTTGCTTTGCCTGCTGAGCCACACTACAGGAATCTACACCCTGCAGGTTTTTATTCAACCAGCCACCAGAAGAATGAAGATCTGTGGATGCAGATTGAGGACTCTGGGTTACCCTCCATGAGCACCTGATTGCCACTTGAGACTGCAGGCAGTGAGTTGTGTTTCACCCTCTTGAAGATCTCTGGACAGTGGTTCTGGCTGAAATAGAAATCTGGCAAGATTTCTGTCTGGAAAGTGTCCAGAGAAGGGCCAGGAGAATGCTCAGAGGCCTGACAGCTCTGCCCTGTGAGGAAGGGCTGAGAGTTGAGTTTGTTCAGCCTTGAGAAGAGAAGACTTGGGCAGACCTTATGACCATGGGCCAGGACATAAAGAGTGGCTACCAGGAGAAAACATGAGGTGATGGGGACAAGTTACTGCTGGGGAGATTCCCATTGGACTCCAGAGGAAAATGTTTCCCCATGAGAACAGCTGGACATGGGAATCATCTCCCAAGGGAAGCAGTGGAGTCCCCTACACTGGACAGCTTTAGGAGTCAGCTTGGTTGGGTGCTGGGCCAGCTGGTTCCAACTCTACTATTATCTAGAAAGGTTGGACCAGCTGATCCTTGGGGCCACTTCCAACCTGGCCTTCTGGGATGCTGTCCCTTGTATGAATATTTTCTCACAGGATGGTGAGGGTTGGAGGAGACCTCTGGAGATCCTCTATTCCAGCCCTCCTGCTAGAGCAGTTCAAGGTGCACCACCTCGTTTTTATCTAAGAGGTACTTCTTAACTCACACCTTGCTGAGCTGCTGTTGGTATTATTGCATCCCCAAATCTCTTTTCAGCTTCTTAAGCTCTGCAACTCCTATTTTTCACCGTTTGTTTCAAAAAAGCACTTTTCAGTCTCTCACTTAACTTGATTAACATCTCATTTTCCTCTGACAGCACAATGTGCCTTATCATAATGATTTTCACTTGTGATCTACTTAAGGACTCAAAGCAGTTCATTTCTTATCCCCTCTCTCCTCTCCTCAGCACTCCTCTTTGCAAAAGCCCAGATTCATTAGGCCTAAATTAGGAGCTTAATCACTTCTAGGGAGTGACCCAGCCCACTTCACACCTCAACTGACTCTTCGAGGCACCTGTGGAAGGATCCTAAAGTGATGGGGTTGAGGATGTAGGTGTATCAGTTCTGTGTGTGCAGCTCAGTGGGAAGGCCCACAGCCTTCTGCTTCTTGTAGCAAAGCCTCAATGCTTTGCTTTTGTTCTTAATGACAGTTAATTTCCTTTGTCTTCAGTGACAGTTTAATTCCAATTGCCTTCCTTTTCACAAAACAGACCCCATATAGCATGCTGCTCAACATGCAGGCTTGGGAAACCAGCACCAGCTGTTCAGCCTTGACATTCTGGTATGCAATATCAGATTGGAGAAGGGAGAAGCTCATGAAGTGTGCCATTTCATGCCTTTGCAGCAGAATTAGTAAACTAAGTAGCTGAGACTAAAAAGAAGTTGTTTGCAAAGCTGGAGCATTATCTAATGACCTCTGGCTTCCATAGATAAAGTGCCCAGTTTTTACTGTCTGTAAGAGCTCTCTTTATTACCAGTATCTCATTGTGGTCTTCCAGATAACTAAAATCAGGGTAGTGACTCATTTCTAGGAGGTCTGGAGTAGCCATAGTGAGTATACTCTTGCCCAGTGATACATGGTTTGACTTTGACTCCAATCCTTACCCCTCACTGGTGTATTCCAAACTCAGCCCTGGTACTGCCCTCCTCCTTACTGCTGCTCTGGTCTTTGATCTTGCATCTGAGTTTGCTGGGAGCTAAGGAATGACAGGACAGGTTCCTTCTGAAAGCTGCAATGAGGGGAGTCAGGCTCCAGGCACCACAGAGCTCAGCTGGTGGTGTTTGGAGCAGGTGAGATGCAGTTTCTCATAGAATCCTAGAATGGGTTGGGTTGGAAGGGTCCTTAAAGATCATCTAATTGCAGTTCCCCCTGCGTGGGCAGGGACACCTTCCACTATGCCAGGTTGCTCCTGTCCTACTTGGCCAGCATCAGAACATCTCTCTTCTAGCTGTTGTGATGTAGTTAAGCTCTTCTTGCCTTTGGTTTGCCATTTCCTTTGAACAGCTCCAGCCCATTTGGAATTTGATTTAAAATAAGTTTTGGTTGCACTCTGGAAAGCCTCCTTATTCTCCCGTTCTTCTCATCCCACACCTTCAATCCTCTTTCATGCTACCACCCAGCCTGATCCATCACTGTTTTACTGAGAAATACATTTGCATGTCTTGCACTCAGGATTAGAAGGAAGCAGGGATCCACTTTCAGGAGAGAATGAAATTAATCCAATGGACTGTAACTCTCCTTTCCTTCCTAGTAAAATTAAATCATGCTCCAAGGTACATTCTTCTTTCCTGATAACCTATCCCACCCCAAACAGTTGGATAATGAGACCATCTACATTAGCAGAATGGGGAAACAAAGTTCTACAGCTAGTGAATGAAGTGAAGCCACCCTGAAAACAAGGTGTCAAAGGTAAGTTCTTCCATGGCACACAGGTGAGAGGCTGCCCTAGAATCATAGAATGGCTCAGGTTGGAAGGGACCTCCAAAGGTCATCTAATCCACCAGCCCTGCAGTCAGCAGGGACATCCTCCACTAGATCAGGTAGCTCAGAGCCTTGTCCAGCCTGACCCTGATGCAGGTGTGGGCCCTCAGCTGGCTCCCTGGGCAACCCATTGCAACGTTCCAGCATGCTCATGGTGCAAAACTTGTTCCTCGCATCCAACCTAAATCTGCTCTGCTCTCATTTCAAACCCCTCATTCTGTCACTGCAGCCCTCTGCAAACAGTCCCTCTGCAGCCTTCTCGTGGCCCCCTTCATGTACTGGTAGGCTCCTCTAACGTCTCCCTGGAGCCTTCTCCAGGCTGAACAACCCCAGAAGACACAAACTAAATCCAAGAAGCTCCAGACCAATTTATAATCCAACAAATGTGTCTTTCCCATATGTGTCTGCTTGTCTACCTGTGAAAAACCTGATTTACTTTGTCACTTGCCATATTATTGCTGCCCATGCACTTCAGCAGAAGGCAGTGCACTTCTCTACTTGAATCCCCAAACAAGTGGTGCATTAAAAAATAACTTGAGGCTTGGGTTTTGTTTTGTTTTGGAAAGCTCTGTTTGAGGATAAAGAATTTTCGAGGTAATACAAAGTCAGATCGGACGATCAGCTACTCATATCCTGGTATCAAATGCTGCAATTCTAATTAAATCCTTTGTGGCTACTTATCAGCCACTCTAATATGATTTCCTTGAAATGTTTTCTTCAATAATTTCAATCAGCTTCTGTGGAAGTGTTGTGTGCATTTCTGAAACGCTAATATTTGCTGTGCCTCAATAAAATGAATCAACAACATGCCAGTGATATTCCTGCAGGTTTGGTTTCTGTAGGAAAGCAGAGATATTAAACAAACTGCACACCTGCTAATGTGTTTGCCTTGAAACACAGCTACAAAAAGCAGATCAAGGAGGCAGTAGGTGTAAGCTCTTTAATGGAAGCTCTGGTTCTTGGCTTCATTTTTTTTTAAGCTAATGAACACTTGATAGAACGAGAGGGAACAGCCTGAAATTGTGCCAGGGGAGGTCTAGGTTGGAGATTAGGAAGAATTTCTTTGCTGGAAGAGTGGTCAGGGGTTGGAACTGGCTGCCCAGTCACCATCCCTGGAGGTATCACAGTATCACCAGAGTTGGAAGAGACCTCAAAGATCATCAAGTCTAAGCTGTTACCACAGCTCTCAAGACCAGACCATGGCACCAAGTGCCACGTCCAAACCTGCCTTGAACACCTCCAGGGACGCTGACTCCACCACCTCCCTGGACAGCCCATTCCAGCAGTCAATGACTCTCTCAGTCAAGAACTTACTCCTCACCTCCAGCCTGAACTTCCCCTGGCACAGCTTGAGACTGTGTCCTCTTGTTCTACTGCTGCTTGCCTGAGAGAAAGCAACCTCCTCCTGGCTACAACCACCCTTCAGGTAGCTGTAGACAGCAATAAGGCCTCCCCTGAGCCTCCTCTTCTTCAGGCTAACCAATCCCAGCTCCCTCAGCCTCTCTCCATAGGGCTGTGGTCGAGGCCTCTCATCAGCCTCGTTGCCCTTCTCTGGATATGTTCAAGGACCTCAATGTCCTTCTTAAATTGAGGGGCCCAGAACTGGAGACATGGCACTTGGGGACACAGTTTGACGGTCAGGATAGTGCTGTGTTGATGCTTGGTCTTGATGATCTGAAAGGTCTTTTCTAACCAACATGATCGTGTGATTTAGAAGAAAACAGTGACCCAGCCCTGCTAACTTTTGTAGAGGTACCAACATGAGGGAAGCACTAAATGATGAAGAGGCCAAACTAGCTGCTCTGAGGGATTAGAAACCTTATCCACTGGATTAAAGCTAGGACTTGGGATGACTTTTTGCTAGTGCTTTAGGAATATTTTGAAATTAAAAAAACAAAAATAGGAATAGGAATAAAAATAGGAATTTTTAAAAAACAGGAATGTTTTGAAATGAGGGAAAAAAATGGTCACTGGAAGTACAAATCCTGTTAAAAGCTGTTTCAATGCACATTATCCAAGCTTGCTTCCATGGGCACCTTTTAGAGTTCTTTATTTAATAGACTAGAAAAGACCACAAGCAGTGATTTAAATCCAAATATTTATATGGCCAGATCTTCCCTACAGATCTAGGTATCCCAGAGGCTCCTAAACACAAAAGAGATTGTCAGGCACCAGAGCAGAACAAAACCAGCAGGAAAAAGAGAACTTGTAGCATGAACTGCAATTAAATAAATTTGTTGTAGTAGAGAGAATGGGAGTATAAAAAGTCCCCTGTAGTTCCTGGTGAGGACAACAAAAATAACTCTCGGATGAGTATCATTAAATGTTGTGCTTCTATAATCAAAATTGCCCTAGATCTTGCTTCCATGCAAGCAGAACTGGAACAACTATAGCTTCCAATCTTTTGTACAGACTCTACCTCCAGTTTTCAACCAAAGTTTTCTCTGGCAGCATGAACTGAATAAAATTGTTCTGACTGTGAGAGGGCTGCACTGTAGTTCTTTCATCTAGGCAACCAGGAACAGTTAAATGCTCTTGATTTAAAATAATCCCAACTGAAAAGAGCAGATTAGACCTTTGGCTGGAATAAATTGGTGTAGCCACATGAAATCAATGAGGCAACCAACATATATCCAACCTACACCTCTCCTGATGCAGCTTGAGGTTGTTTCTTTATAACTTCATATTAGGGAGAAGAGACCAATCCCCACTCAGCTCCAACCTCCTTTCAGCAAGTTGCAGAGAGCAATGAGGTCTCCCCTCAGCCTCCTTTCGTCCAAGTTTAACAATCCCAGTTCCCTTAGCTGCTCCTCACCAGCCCTGTTCTCCAGCCCCTTCACCAGCTTCACTGTCCTCCTCTGGAAACAATGAGAGAGATGCACAGAGGGATTTCTTTAAGGAAACAAATCCAATCCATTTGATAATGCCTTGTTTCATGGTATTTAGTTTCTTATCATCGTTAGTTTTTAGTAGCTTGGAGTGTTTATCTTCCTGCTGAGGCTGAATCTCATAAAAAGGAATTAGAAGTCCTCAGTTATGCAAAGGCTTTGCACTGACAGGGGAAGCAGCAAGGATGAAGCAAACCCTGCAGCTAACTCAGCAGGCTTGTGGGTGCTCAGCGGTTTGTGCCAAGGGGCATGCTCTGCCCCACACAGGTGTGCTCCACAGACTGATGGACACAGCTGCATGCTTTCATAGACTCATAGACTCATAGAATGGCCTAGGTTGAAAGGGACCTCAGAGATCATCTATTTCAACCTTCTCACCAAGGGCAGGAATGCCTTTCAACTGGACTTGGTTGCTCAAAGCCTCATCCAGCCTGGCCTTGAACACCTCCAGGGAAGAGGCATCCACAACATTCCTGGGCAACATGTTCCAGAGTTTCATCACCCTCACACTGAAGAACTTCTTCCCAAGCTCCAGTCTAACCCTGCTCTCCCTCACCTTCAAACCATTCCCCCTTGTCCTGTCTCTAGACACCCTTCCTGCAGGATCCCTTCAGGTTTTGGAAGGCACCAACAAGGTCCCCCTGGAGCTTTCTCTTCTCCAGGCTGAACAACCCCAGCTCCTTCAGCACATCCTCATAGCAGAGATGCTTCAGCCCTTGGATCACTTTTATGGCACTCCTATGGACTCTGTCCAACAGCTCTGTGTACTTCTTATGATGGGAACACCAGAGTTCCCATCTGGGTTGATGAAAAGCTCAACATGAGCCTGCAGTGTGCACATGCAGCCCAGACAGCCAACCGAGTCCTAGGCTGCATCAAGAGCAGCGTGGCCAGCAGGGCAAGGGAGGGGATTCTGCCCCTTTACTCTGCTCTCGTCAGACCCCACCTGGAGTACTGTGTGCAGTTCTGGAACCCTCAGCACAGGAAGGACATGGAAGTGTTGGAGAGGGTCCAGAGGAGGGCCACAAAGATGATCAGAGGGCTGGAGCAGCTCTGCTATGAGGACAGGCTGAGAGAGTTGGGGCTCTTCAGCCTGGAGAAGAGAAGGCTTCGAGGGGACCTGATAGTAGCCTTCCAGTATCTGAAGGGGGCCTACAGGAAGGCTGGGGAAGGATTATTTACAAGGTCCTGCAATGACAGGACAAGGGGCAATGGGCTTAAACTGGCAGAGGGGAGATTTAGACTAGATGTTAGGAGGAAGTTCTTTACAGTGAGGGTGGTGAGACACTGGCACAGGTTACCCAGGGAGGTTGTGGATGCTCCCTCCCTGGAGGTGTTCAAGGCCAGATTGGATGAGGCCTTGAGGGACCTGTACTAGTGGGAGGTGTCCCTGCCTATGGCAGGGGGTTGGAACTAGATGATCCTTGAGGTCCCTTCCAACCTTACCATTCTATGATTCTATGATTCTATCACACAGGCGGGTTTTGAATATTTCCAAAGAGGGAGACTCCACAACCTCCCTGTGCAGCCTGTTCCAGTGTTCTGTCACCCTCACAGGGAAAAAATTCCTCCTCATAACACAGGAGAAACAGAATCACAGCATATAGCTGGTTGAATGAGACCTCAAAGACCATGGAGTCCAACCCTTAACCCAGAATTCCTGCTGGGTCAACAACTGGTTAGGATTGATGTAGAAATGTTCATTTTGCTTGGGAACTGTGCAAGCAGCACTCTCAGCAAGGGTTAATTTGACATGAATTTGAGTGTGGAATTGACATGAATGTTAGCTGGTTCCCTATTTAACAGGGAACGAAAATATTGGGCAGACTCAGATCCATCCACTTGTTTTGGTTCAAAAAACCCTTTCAGATAATCCAGTCCAACCATCCTCTTACTCTGCCAAGGCTGGTGCTAAACCAGAGCTCTCAGCACCACATCTCTGCAACAGATGATCTCTAAGGTCCCTTCCAACCTGAGCCATTCTATGATGAAATGAATGAAAGCTACTGATGCACTGAACCATCCATGCAGCCTCCTGCCACACCACACTCCCCCACATCTGGAATCAAAGTATACTAGAAAATTAGGGCTTGCCTGGGCAACCTTGGTTTGCTCTGTATGCATCTGCTTTGTTTCATGCCACAGGATTTGTTGTTGCCTTTGTGGATGAGAGCAGGGATGGTACCCAGTGGGCCAGCAGCTCATTGCCCAGTGGGTGGCCCTGTGCTTGGTTTATTACACACAAATAAAATGCTGTTTGCCTTGAGAATCACTGAAGCTCCTGTGCCACTTTCTAGAGTATTCATCATTAGCATCTAACTGCCTTGCCAGCATCAGGTAACTCATCTCTCACTGTACCACTCTGAGGTGAAGCAGGTTATTTTGGAGGTAAAGAGCTGACAAAGAGGCACTGAATACTAAATTCTCCTGCAATGTAAGGAGCTCAGTTGCAGAAGCTGTAACCCTCCCTGAAGGAAATATATACAACTTGCATTTCCTCCGTCTGATTGTAAAAGGTGCCTGTTAAATTCAATCACCACTGGTGCAGCTAGATTAGACTATCTGTTTTACAGGCCAAACTCACAAGGAGGTCTGATTTGGATCACTACATGCTTCTCCTGACCCACTTTTCTCATCTCCAACAGAGATAAGCTCAGGCATAGGCTCAGCTCCTGGCAGGGGGAAATGCACTATAAAACACAAGACACTGCAGCCACTATTACTTCCAGAAACAAGAGTTTTTTCCTATCCACTTCAGCATGAACAAGATGCTATCACTTTTATTCAAGGAAACTAAAATGCAACCTTTTTCTTTGTTTGTTTGCTATGTAGAAATGGAATATGCGTTTGGAATGTCCTGCAAGCAGTATGATAATAACCAAAGCAAAAAAATAAAACACAACAAAACCAAACCTGGCAGCCCTTGGAAGAGGCCAAAGCAATAAGGATGGATTGATTTAGAAAATAAAAACAGATTACCAGTGCTTTAGTGTCGTGCTGGGTCTGTTCAAGAGTGAGCTCAGTTTCTGATTATACAGCAGAAAGCAATCTGCAAAAGGCAGTCTGCAGCCTAAGTAGCCAACCCCCCAGATTTTGGTTTCCCTTGCTGGTCTCAGTTAATTTGAACTCTATATTCAAATCAGAATATGAAAATGCAGTAAACTGTGAATATGCACTCTCAAAGAAGCTCAAAATTCAGACAACTGAGACTGAGAGGTCAAAGTCAAAATTTCAGCAGCAGAGTACAGAGGACAAGGTAGGAGCTCAAACTGTTCATTATAATGCATGCCTTGAAATGTCAGACAGAGAAACAGCTTCCCTTCAGAATCACTGCCAGCAGCTGCTGAAAGCAGCACTTCACATCTTCTGCTGGGTTCCTTTGGAGCTCATGGAAGGACCAGTAACTGGCCCAGTGCTCTCATAGAATCCTAGAATGGTTCAGGTTGGAAGGGACCTCAGAGCTCATCTACTCCAACCTCCCCACCATGGGCAGGGACACCTCTCACACACAGAATCACACAGAAACAGGCAGGTTGGCAAAGCCCTTCAGGATCACCAAGTCCAACCTATAATCCTACTCTACAATATTCACCTTAAACCATGTCCATAAGCACCACATCCAGCATTTCTAATCCAAGCCAAGATGCCACTGGCCTTCTTGGCCACCAGGGCAAACTGCTGGCTCACATTTAGCTCCTGTCTCTTACAATCCCTAGATCCCTTCTGCCTGGCAGCTCTCCAGCCACACTGCCCTGAGCCTGTAGTGTTGCTTGGGGTTGTTGTGACCCAACAGCAACTAGACTCAAGTGCTCAAGTTCTTATACAGCTTGGCCTTGAACACCTCGAGAAAGTAGGCACCTTGAAAGCTCATCCAGTCCAACCCCTCTGCCAGAGCAGGATCACCCAGGGCAGGGCACACAGGAATGCATCCAGAAGAGGTTTGAATATCTCCAGAGAAGGAGACTCCACAACCTCCCTGGGTAACCTGTTTTAGAGTCTCATGACCCTCAGAGAAGGAGAGTCCACAACCCTCCTGGGTAACCTGTTCCAGAGTCTCACAACCCTCATACTGAAGAAGTTCCTCCTAAGATCCAGAGGTCTCACAAGAGCAGAGTAAAGGTAGAATCACTTCATCTTCAGCGCTGGAGTCCTGGAGCAGGCTGTCCAGAGAGGTTGTGGAGTGTCCTTTTCTGGAGACATTCAAACCCCTCCTGGATGCATTCCTATGTGCCCTGCCCTGAGTCATCCTGCTCTGGTTGGACTGGAAGCACCTTTCAAGGTGCTTTCCAACCCCTAACATCCTGCAACTGTGTGACCCTGAGGCACACAAACACCAAACTCAGCAGCGTGACACCAGCAGTCCGATACTTGATGTTTTCCCTGAGGCTGAGTTCTGCACATGCATCATTTTGGCACCAACTGCCAGCTTGCAAGAAGCAAAAACAAACTTCAAGTCACCATGTTTTATCCAAACCATATGGCTCAACTCAAAAAGTTTCTTCAGCTTGGCAAGGTTTGCTTGGAGAAGCAAACGTGATACGAATAGCTGAAATCCTTCTGCAGTTGAGATGTGTTCTTGGAAATGGCCCTGACTGAGACTGAAAACAAACTAGATTTGATTTCAAGTGATAATCACATGGTTTCATCCCACTCTGCATTGTTCAGAAGCTAAATGGAGACTAATACAGCCCCAAAGAGAGATGTGAAACATGTCAGTTAAAGTGTAGGATTTGGTGGAACCTCTCCAGTGCCTCTGCAGAAAATCTCTTGTAACTAATCATAGACTCATAGAATGGTTTGGCTTGGAAGGACCTCCAAGGGTCGTCTAGTCCAGCCCCTCTGCAGTCAGCAGGGACATCCTCTACTAGATCAGGCTGATCAGAGCCTTGTCCAGCCTGATCTTGCGTATCCCCAGGGATGGGGCCTCAATCACCTCCCCGGGCAACCTGTTGCAGTGTTCCAACACCCTCCTGGTGCAGAACTTGTTCCTAAGATCCAGTCTAAATCTGCTCTTCTCTAATTCCAACAAACCATTGCCCTCCTCCTGTCACTGCAGGCCTTTGCAACAGTCCTCTGCAGCCTTCTCGTAGCCCCCTTTTAGTACTGGAAGGCTATTCTGAGGTCTCCCTGGAGCCTTCTCTTCTCCAGGCTGAACAACCCCAGCTCCCTCAGCCTGTCCTCACAGTAGAGGTGTTCCAGCTCCCTGAGTATCTTCATGGCCTCCTCTGGATAAGTCCATCAGGACCATGTCCTCCCTGTGCTGAGGGCTCCAGAGCTGGACACAGCACTAGGTGAGGTCGCCCCAGAGCAAAGGAGCAGAATCCCCTCCCTCCATCTGCTGGCCAAGCTGCTTTAGATGCAGCCCAGGCTACCACTGGCCTTGTGGGCTGCAGGTGCCCATTGCTGGCTCATGCCCAATCCTGCCTCAGGACTAGTGTTTGAGACTTCTTATGAATTATGGGGCACAAGATGCTTTTAAAAACCTTTCCTTAAGTAATTGAAATATAAAATAGTGAAAAGAAAAACAGGAATCCCACTTTTGGAGATCATTACACATAAAAATTCAGGCAAGATACACCTTCTATTTGCAGTGGCATAAATCAGGGTACTAAAAAGTCCTGCAGGAAGACTGGGGAGGGACTATTGACAAGGTCTTGCAACGACAGGGCAAGGGGCAACGGGTTTGAACTGGTAGAGGGGAGATTTAGACTGGATGTTAGGAGGAAGTTGTTTGTTGTGAGGGTGGTGAGACACTGGCACAGGTTGCCCAGGGAGGTTGTGGATGCTCCCTCCCTGGAGGTGTTCAAGGCCAGGTTGGATGAGGTCTTGAGTGACCTGTGCTAGTGGGAGGTGTCCCTGCCTCTGGCAGGGGGTTGGAACTGCGTGATCCTTGAGGTCCCTTCCACCCTTACCATTCTATGATTCTATGATCCCCATGGCCACTAAACCGTGTCCCAGAGAGCCATGGCCACACTTCTTTTGAACACCTCCAGGGATGTTGACTCCACCAACTCCCTGGGTAACCTATTCTGATGCCTGGCTTAAGGAAGTAGAAAACCTATAAATGGGTAATGCAGAGAAATACAAAGATCTGAATGGTGTTGTCAGGCTCCACAGCAAGAGCAGGAATGTAAAAATCAATTTGTTTTCCAGTGCTTAAGTTAATGCTGTCCCACAGAAAGCAAGTAAAGCTTCACTTGGAGAGCACAGCACCACTTACCATTTCACAGAGGTTTGCTGCTGTTGTGGCTGGGAGGTAGAGGCAACCCTCAAGCTCCTTCTCAGAGCTAACAGCCAGAGCCTGTGCTGAGTGTGCTCCTCACAGCACAGCAAAGCTGGGAAATTGCCAAGAGCCCTGTGTGAAACACAAAGGATTAGAAGCAGGTGACTGCCAAGAAGCTATAGCAGAAAGCCTCTGTACGCAAAGAAGCAAAAATAGCTCCTCCCTGAAGCAAAAA
>VWZE01013837.1:15552-27091 GCA_013396675.1 Eubucco bourcierii | reverse complement strand
AAAAAAAAGAAAAAGAAGGGGGGGGGGGGGGGGGGAAGTGTTTTGAAAACAGGGGAGAAAGCTCTTTGACAGTATTGAAACATCTTGTTTTGACATTTTCAGCACAGGCAAGTAGGAACAGTAGTTTGCTAAGCAGGAACAGTGTGAAATGACTGTGTACAGCTTCAGAATCTCTATTTTGATCATTTCAAAGCTCTGTTTACAGTAGCTATTATTTATACCAGATTTCTGCAGGAGGGGAAAGCAGCTCACCAGGAAATTAAAGCGTTTCTGATGTGGACATTGAAACAAAAATAAATTGCTAGCTTGGTCTGTCATTTTCTTATTCAGTTTTCTAAGTGGAATTAGCTCCAGCTTGTATTCACCATCATCCTCAAGTCACAGCAGTAAGGATTCACTTTGTCACACTCCCATTCCTGGACCAATTTCACCCTGTAGGATGCCTTTTTGAGTTCAGCAGCATCTTTCTGCTCAGAAGACCACCCAGTCACTTGAAATTCTGCCAGTTAAGTGGCACTGCTGATCTCCTCCTTGCCTTGGAGGGAAGAATATTTTCTTTAACAAAACAAGGAGAAAAGATGAGATCCTGGAGTGGAATTAGAGGAAAGAAGGCACTGACATCAAGGCTTGGAGTGGCTGGGTGTCTGTGTGGCCAGCAAACCCAAGTGCCAAACTATGACTCAGAGCAGACTTTAATCCAGGTTTTGTGATCAGTGTTAAGGAGCAAGGTAAAGACTCAGGTCTTTTGGAATGTGTAAGTAGAATGGATAAGGAAACAAAGACTGACAGGACAAAAGCAACTGTCCAAAGATGTAAGTTAGACAGATCTTCAAATAATCACAGAATTAGCCAGGCTGGGAAAGATCTTCGAGATCATCAAGTCCAATCTATCACCCAACACCACCTAACCAACCAAACCATGGCACCAAGTGCTCACATCCAATGTCTTTTTAAACATCTCCAGGGACAGTAACTCCACCACCTCCCTGGGCAGCTCATTCCAATGCCAATCTCTCTTTCAGTGAAAAATTCTCCCTAACATGCAGTCTAACCCTGCCCTGGCACAGCTTGAGGCTGTCCCCCCTTGTCCTGTCACTGGGTGCCTGGCAGAAGAGACCAACCCCTGCCTAGCTACAACCTCCTTCCAGGTAGCAATGAGGTTTGCCCTGAGCCTCCTTTTCTGCAGGCTGCACACCCTCAGCTCCCTCAGCCTCTCTTCACAGGGCTATGCTCCAGGCCCCTCCCCAGCCTTGCTGCCCTTCTCTGGACACGTTCAAGCATCTCAACAACTCTCTTGAATTGAGGGGCCCAGAACTGGGCACAGTACTCAAGGTGTGGGCTGACCAGTGCTGAGCACAGGGGCAGAAGGACTTCCCTGGTCCAGCTGGCCACACCACTCCAGAAAAGAATACAGAATTAATCAGATGCTTTCCTGTAGTCCTCTAGTTCCCCTTAGCTCCTTTTCTTGCTGAATTCCTACTGCTGTAGCTGATGCCTGTACCAAATCACAGATCTGCTGTGCAATGTAGGCCATGTGGGAACCAAGACTTAGGGTCAGGCTTAAACTGTACACACAAGTATGAACAAATAAATTACACTATCAGATGAAATTTAATTAGCAACAAGATCTGGTACAAAGGAGCTGTTTGCCCTTGTGGATATGACACTGTTCAAATTATAGCTCAGAGTAAACCAAAGATTTCAAGGCTATGCTGAAGTGTGGTTGACAAGATAATGTTATAGAACAGAATCAGAGAATCATTAAGGTTGGAAAAGACCTCTTAAGGTCATCAAGTCCAATGCCACCATGATCACTAATCCATGTCTACATGTTTCTTGAACACCTCCTGACTCCACCACCTCCCTGAGCAGCCTGTTCCAATCATGGACCACTCCTGCAGCAATATCCGACCTGAACCTCCCCTGGCGCAACTTGATGCCATTTTCTCTCACCCTAAAACTATTTGATAATGAAAATGAAGAGAACAAACAAACATATTTGTTACCAAAACGAAGAACTGAAATAACTACTCAGTTTCAGATAGTGCTGAGGTAATGTGCACACTGGGGAGACTTATAGAATCATAGAATGGTAAGGTTGGAAGGGACCTCAAGGATCATCTAGTTCCAATCCCCTGCCACAGGCAGGGACACCTCCCACTAGAACAGGTCACTCAAGGCCTCCTCCAACCTGGCCTTGAACACCTCCAGGGAGGGAGCAGCCACAACCTCCCTGGGCAACCTGTGCCAGTGTCTCACCACCCTCACTGCAAACAACTTCCTCCTAACATCCAGTCTAAATCTCCCCTCTGCCAGTTCAAACCCATTGCCCCTTGTCCTGTCATTGCAAGACCTTGTCAATAGTCCCTCCTCAGCCTTCCTGTAGCCCCCTTCAGATACTGGAAGGCTACTCCAAAGTCTCCTGGAAGCCTTCTCCTCTCAAGCCTACAGAGACCCAACTCTCTCAGCNAGAGCAGAGTAAAGGGGCAGAATCCCCTCCCTTGCCCTGCTGCCCACACTGCTCTTGCTGCAGCCCAGCACTCAGTTGCTGTCTGGGCTGCATGTGCACACTGCAGCCTCATGTTGAGCTTTTCTTCAACGCAGACTCCAAGGTCCTTTTCCTCAGGGCTGTTCTTCAGCCATTCCCCACCCAGCCTGGATTTGCGCTTGGGATTGTGCCTACCCAGGTGCAGGACCTTACACTTGGCCTTGTTGAATGTCATGAGGTTGGCCTGGGCACACCTCTGCAGCCTGTCCAGGTCCCTCTGGATGGATCCCTGCCCTCTAGCAAGTCGACTGTGCCACACAGCTTGGTGCCATCTGCAAACTTGCTGAGGCTGCACTGATTCCTCTGTCCATGTCACTGAGAAGGATGTTAAACAGCACTGGTGCCAGCACTGACCCCTGAGGGACACCACTTGTCACTGGTTACACCACTTGTCACAGGTTATTGTCATGGTTTAACCTCGGGCAGCCACTAAGAAAATCACAGCTGCTCGCTCACTCGCCATGGAGGAAAGAATCAGAAGAGTGAAAATGGGAAAACTTGTGGGTTAAGTCAAAGACAGGTTAATAAGTAAAGCAAAAGCTGTGCACACAAGCAGAGCAAACCAAGGAATTCATTCACCTCTCCCCATCAGCAGCGAGGTGTTCAGCCATCTCCAGAAGAGGGTTCCCTCCGCATAAAGGTGAACTGGGAGACAAATGTCATCACTCTGAGCATCTCCTCCTTCCTTCTGCTTCACCAGGCTGAGCAAGACCTCATGTAATCTGCAATGTGCCTCGAGACAGCTGTCATGGTAGGCCTGAATAGGTCAAAGGTGGGCTTGTACATGTCCTGGCTTGCCCAGGCATGCTCCCCTGCTCCCCCTCCCTCTGTGTTGGGGGTGGTGGGCACAGGAAAAGGGATAGAAGCCCCAGTATCACCTAATATGGGCAAACTGCCATCCTGATTGACTAATCTATGTCCAAAGGCCCATCAGTCTCAGGCTGAAGTGGATATAAAGGATGAGCAGGTAGCACATTAGGGGGTTGCTATTGTACTCTTACTACCTCATGGATCCTGAGCTGGGTGGGACCCCACGCAGCACGATCAGGCTTTGATGCCTCCACACGTTCGGTCTGCACAGCCAGCGTGACACCGTGCCCAGACTGCACATCACAGACGTCTGCCTACACATGAGAGCCTGCTGCCAAGAGAGCCAGGACCAGCTCAGAGATGTCTGCCTCCTTTTCAGAAGCACCCAGGAGCCTGAGGAAACTCCAAAGCCTCTAACAGCTTCCGACCCGGCAGCAGCCCGCCACGTGCTTTGGGTATTGTCCCAGCATATTTTTGTGAGTAAATACTTCAAGCCTCTTGTAATCATTAATTACCTTCTCTGCTAGTAAAATGTTTGCTTATGCTGGTTGCCTTTAAAGTGTTCCAGTTTACCTGTACCCTGTATGTGCAAATTTCCAAACCCTGCATTTTTGAACCCTGTAAATAAGTTTTTCTGGTGAGATTTAATAAACGGTGTTCATAGTTATTAACAATCTCTGCCTGGATATCAAAATCAATATCATTATTAATTTTGAAACAGTCTCTCCTTTACAACAGCTCTCCCACTTGTGTCCCCTCTCAACTTCTTGTGTACCCCCAGCCTACCTGCTGAGTGGTGTGAGCAGCAGAAAAGGCTTTGACTGCCTGATCTCTGCTCAGCAGTAACAAAATCAGCTCTGCATTACCAATGCTGCCCTCTGCTAGCTACTATGAAGAAAATTAACTCCAAAACAGCAAAGATTTATAACTGCATTTCCTGAGTCATCTTGAAGAAGCCACAGTGGTTGCATGCGTGGCCTGAGGGTGAGAGTTGTTCACAGGCTGACGTGGCAGGCATCAGCATCCTCACGCAGGTATTTCCAGCTGCGATTCAGAGCTTGCTGCGTGGCTTGGGAACTCTGTTCTCATTCCATGCAGCACAGCAACCTGAAGACTTTTTAAAATCAGGTTCAGTAAAAGCTCTTTGTTACCCACAGTGACTTGTTTGTCTCACTGACACCCGCACTATGCTGACAGAGATGCAGAAGCAGCACTGAAGTTTCAGAAGGAGCAAAGGAGGGGCTTGCACTGAGGTGACAGAACAGGCAACGGAAATGATCCTTTGCATTTCAAAGGCAGCCAGAGGCAGCTCCATCTTTTCTGCAGCATATTCATCTCCACTGACATACAAATAACAGTGCAAAGACAATTTCACTGCACCATTGTGACTGAAAGTGACACAAAGCAGTAAATGTAAGTCAAGAACAGCAGGTATGCACAGATTAATGAAAAGTTTGGGTACATGATGGGAGGAAAGCATAACATAACTATTAACATCAGCATTCATTGTAGAGAGAGAAGAAGTGAGTTTGCAGATGCAAAGCTCAGGAATATGCAGAGGGAAGTCAAATATGGAACTAAAATATGGAATATTTTAGTCAAGAATAGTCAACAGTCAAATATGGGCAGTCAGTATTTTGCAAGAGGCATCTACACTGATGATGAAAGTGCAAAAAGTCCTTTACAAAGTTCCTGTAGAAACTCTATTGCAAGATCAATGTCCTGGTATTGGACATCTTGAACTCTTACAGTTTCTTTATACATGTAGATAGATCATGAGCACCCCAAAATAGAAGGAGAACAACTCAAGCAATAAACAGTCCACAGGATTATAGGACATTAAGGGTTGGGAGTGACCTCTGGAGATCATTGAGTCCAATCCCTCTGTCAAAGCAGGACCACTAGTGCAGGTCACACAAGAGCACATCCAGACAGGTCTTGAAAGTCTCTGGAGAAGGAGACTCCATAACCTCTCTGGGGAGCCTGTTCCAGTGCTTTGTGACCCTAACAGTAAAGGGTCTGTGTTGTAGTTTATGTCCATTGCCCCTTCTCCTATCACAGGGCACAACTGAGAAGAGCTGCTTGACTGCATGTTGTAACCATGCTGCAATTCCTTTTCCTTTCTTTACTACTCACATTCTCTCTCCTTTTTATTTTCCCACTTGAAAATAACTTCATTCAAACAGGCAGCAGAATCATAAGATGGGACTCAAGTGACTTCATAAGCAGCAGAAATAATTTTCACTGAAAGCAAGCAGCTGAAAATTGTTCCTCCAGTCTTCACGGTGAATACTTTTCAATCATTCCACCACTCAAGGTCAGTTCACAAAATGATTTTGCAGACACACAGACAGGCTATATCTGCAATGTATGTTATTTGAGGCAGATAATGTGACTCACACCACCTGTTAAGGCTGAGTCAGACACAACCCCTTGATCAGTGGACATTTCCAAGAAGGTTCCTTTTGCAAATTTTGAGGTCACTCACATCCCCTCTCCCTAATGAGTCATTTGAACTCATTAAAAAAAAAAAACACAAACAAATCTGTCTTTTAGAACATTTACATTCTAAAATATAGTCTTGGGCTCACTGAAGACATGTGGCTCTCTTGACTCATAAAGTGCTTCCAGTTGGCTGTTATGTTGGAGGTTCTCCTTCTCTACTCTACCCTGGTGAGAACTCATCTGGAAAATTGCATTCAGTTTTGGACTCCCCAGTTCAGGAAGCACAGGGATCTACTGCAGAGAATCCAGGGGAGTGCTACAAAGATGATGAAGGGGCTGGAGCACTGCCCTATGAGGAGAGGTTGAGGATCTTCTGGGTTGATGAAAAGCTCAACATGACCCTGCAGTGTGCATGCAGCCCAGGCAGCAACTGAGTGCTGGGTTGCATCAAGAGAAGTGTGGGCAGCAGGGCAAGGGAGGGGATTCTGCCCCTCTACTCTGCTCTTGTCAGACCCCATCTGGACTACTGTGTGCAGTTCTGGAGCCCTCAGCACAGGAAGGACATGGAAGTGTTGGAGTGGGTCCAGAGGAGGCCACAAAGTTGATCAGAGGGCTGCAGCAGCTCTGCTATGAGNNTGCTCCCTCCCTGGAGGCGGTCAAGGCCAGGTTGGAGGAGGCCTTGAGTGACCTGTGCTAGTGGGAGGTGTCCCTGCCTATGGGAGGGGGGTTGGAACTGGATGATCCTTGAGGTCACTTCCAACCTTATCATTCTATGATTCTATGAACCTAGGGCTTTTTGGTCTGGTGAAGAGAAGACTTAGAGGGAATCTAATAAGTGTGTACAAATAGGAGGGCTGAGGGTCAAGAGGGAGGGGACAGACTCTTCTGAGGTGTGCCCTGTTATGGGACAAGGGGCACAGGAAATTCCATCTGAAAAGGGACTTCTTTGCTGTAAGGGTCCCAGAACACTGGAACAGGCTGCCCAAAGAGGTTGTCGAGTCTCCTTCCCTGGAGACTTTTAAGTCCTGTCTGGATGTATTCCTGTGTGACCTGCACTAGATTCTATGGTCCTAGTCTGGCAGCAGGGTAGGATTTGATGACCTGTGGAGGTCCCTTCCAACCCCTAACATCTGTGGTCCTATAAAACAGGGCATACAGATGTGGTCATGATACTGACATGATTTATGAATCAAATCCAAGTAGTCTTACTAAACCATGGCTAAAGTGACAAAAAGATCTCAGTGTGCTTGTGAGCAAGACTTCTAGAGCAGGCTTCACTTGCTGCTAGAGAGAAAACAGGAACTCTCCACTGAAATGAGATGAATGTTTTGGTGTTTGTGTAATTACCCAGAAGCATACACATCTACATTTACGTAGCCATTTCTGCCTATGCAGATACATTATCACATCTATGGAGTTAAAAGGAGTACTCAATGTTGATAACATCAATGACAGTGTGTTACAGAAGTGTGGATGCTGCTACACTGTACTCAGACTGAGATTTATAGCTGATTCTCTCATGCTCATAGAATCAGAGAATCATTTTGGTTGGAAAAGACCTTTAAGATCATCCAGTCCAGCGCCAGTCCCTAACTCTGCCAAGGTTGGGGCTAAGCCATGTCCCTCAGCACCACATCTCTGCCTCTCTGAAACACCACCATGGATGGGGATTCAGCCACCTTCCTGGGCAGCCTGTCCCAGTCATTGAGAACCCTTTCAGTAAAGAAGTTGCTCCTGATGTCCAACCTAAACCTGGCCTGGTGCAGCATGAGGCCATTTCCTCTTGTCCTAAACCCCTGTGTACCTCTGGGACCAGACTGTTGCAGTCAGTTCCACAGTCACAGATCTATGAAAATAAAACCTGGTTCAGCACACACCCAGGCCACAGAGAAAAAGGAGGAGATCACAGTAAGACTCTGCATACAGGGAACCTATTATCAGGCTGAAGGCAGCCACAACTGTCAAGTTGGTTGATGCAGGGTGAGCATCAGGAACACCAAGACCAAAAGAAGAGATGAGAGCAGACTAAAACCCTGTAAAAGCAGCTGTGCCCTCTGCCTAGAGGAAAGGTTGACTTACAACACTTCCACTGGAAGAAAAACAATTAGCAGATATGCATACACATTTCTTCAGAGAGGTTTGTGCTCCAGAAGCCAATGCAGAACACCTGCAGGCTGACTAGACTGGTCCTAATTAGCCACTCTCTTTTTTCTCTCACAGTGGCAACTTCACCCTTATTGCAGGAGAGAGCTGTATAAAAGTAATGGAATAAGAAATCATCCCCACAGTAAAAAGGGCCTCACTGTGGTGACAACTGATGCACATTATAAACTTTCCAACAGTAAAACCATTGCACCAGAGCAGAAAACACTCTGTTCTGTATCACCCTTGAATTCACCACTGCAGCTGTTGTAATAACCCAGTCATGTTATTTCTGGAAATTACAGGCAAAGCTGAATGGTAACTCAGGTTTTGCCTCCTCCTAAATGCTGATTCCATGATGTGGGTTGGCTACAGCGAGGGCAAGGATTATCTCTGAGCAGAGATGAAGCTCCATCCAGGAATGACAAAGCTGGCCATGACTTGCCAGCACCTGGTGAAGTGCTCAGATTAGGACCTCAGCTCCTCCACGCAGCAACAAATTCTCCAGCTAGTGCTTGTGGTGCACACCAGTGCAAGGCATTCCCTTTCTCATTTGTATATTAAGAGATGCTGTAGAAAGCCTCAGTTCCTAAGAGAAGTTATGCTGCTCTGCTTTCCTTCATCCCTAGCCAAACCAGGTGGCCTGTGCTACCCAAGTTCCTGCCCCATTATTTCAATGTCACTTCGTACCTAAAGGGCTCCTTTATAAATAGGATTAAGAAACAGAGAGAAGGGTATAGAGGTATTAAAGCAGGTGGGAGGTAAATGTTAGTTACTGCTACTGAGCCATTGCTTTGACTACACAGTCCCATAGATCACATGCTGCACAGCTCCTGGCAAATGTCTGCATTGGCCTGAGTGAGGGCTGGTAGGGCAGCTTTCCTTACTTTCTTCCCTCCTTTCCCTTCCTTCCCCTCCATCCTGCCCTGTAGATAACTCTTCCAGCTCTATGTCCTTTGGAAGAGGCCTATGGTAGGAATGGACACTGAGAATCTTCCTGTGCTGCTCCATATGTTTGATTCATGCCTGGCAGGGATTTGTCAGTGGGGCAGAAGGCTGCTGGTATGGCTCTTCTAGGAGCTCCAGCCCCAGTTGAAACATTGCTCACTGCATTGTCTGAACTGCTTTTGGATTGTTGAATGGTTCTTGATAAGTCAGGTTAAAAACTGAGGAGCTATGAGACACAGCAGTACTTCGGAGAACCACCTCTGGGATATTTATTCTGCCATTAGACCAAAGTATCTGATTCCTAAGGCAGCTCCCAACATGCAAGCATCCTTTTACACAACTAAGACCTTGACCTAGGCAGGCAATATATACATGAAAATCATCTCCTTGTCCTTCTGTTTCAAGAGGGGTTTCAAAGGACTCCCCAGGAAAATCATGTAGAAGCCTTCTAGTGCCTGAAGGGGCCTCCAGGAAAGCTGGAGAGGGACTTTTTACAAGGGCCTGTGGTGACAGGACAAGGGGAAATGGTTTTAAACAAGAGCAGGGTAGACTGAAATTGGACATTAGGAAGAAGTTCTTTACTATGAGGGTAGTGAGACACAGGAACAGGCTGTCCAGAAATGTTGTGGATGCCTCATCCCTGGAAGTGTTTAAGACCAGGCTGAATGAGGCTTTGGGCAGTTTGGTCTAGTAGTAGGTGTCCCTGTCCATGCCAGATGGCTGGAAGTAGATGGACTTGAAGGTCCCTTCCAACTCAAGCCATTCTATGATTCTGTGATTACTGGAGGCACTTCTTGCAAGATGTACTGTCAGCAGCTCCTAATCACAAAGGAGAAAGGATTTCTCCCCCTCAGCAGGAGGTGTGATTATTCAGTGATTCTGAGCAGATGCCAGCAAGTCAAGCCCTGAAGCTGCAGCATATGCTGTTCAACCATGAGTCTGTTTTCTTCCCACCTGGCCAGTTCTGCTGCAGACCTCAGAAACCTGCCACCCAAAAGCCTGCTGTCTCATTTAGTGAATTTATCTGAAGGATGAGCAACCAAGGAGACACCTGTCAGCTCCAGGCAGTCTGGGTGGGAGGCTGACTGTCCTCAGAGAGGCTGTGAAGGATGATGGAGCTAAATTTGGTGAGGAGAATTCTTCTGATGTGACAAATAATCATGTGTGAGGTATGGATTGTTGGCTCTTAACTGAGAATGACACCAAAATGTGATGGGAGCATAGTGATAGAGATGCACTGAACCAGGTGCCTGAAAACTCAGCCATGTCAGCTGGATTAAAGGCAAAGCTTCAAAGGCAAAGCATCAGTTGTCATTGTTTGTGTGCAGGAGAACTGCTGTCACCATTTGTAGCACAGCATCAGAGAATGATAGGGGTTGGAACCCCTCTGGAGATTGTCTAGTCCAACCTGCCAGAGCAGGATCACCTAGAGCAGGTTGCACAGGATGGTGTCCAGATGGGTTTTGAATTATTCCAAAGACTCCACCACCTTCCTGGACAGCCTGTTCCAATGCTCTACCATCCTTAAAGTAATGAAGTTTAGATGGATCTTCCTTTGCTCAAGTTTGTACCAGTTACCCATTTTCCTGTCACTGGGCAGCACTGAAAAAAAAAAAAACAGCCTGGCCCCATCCTCCTAACACCCACCCTTAAAGTATTTAGAAGCATTGATGAGATCCCCCCCTCAGTCTTCTCCTCTATGAGCTAAAAAACCCCAAGTCCCTCAGTCTTGCTTCAAAAGAGAGATGTCCCAATCCCCTAATCATCTTTGTAGCCTTTTTCTGTACCTTCCCAAGTAGTTCCCTATCCTTTAGCTGAGGAGTTTCACTAGGGCAGAGCAGAGGGGGAGGAGAGCCTAAAGCTCTCTTTTGTCTTATCATCAGCATCACCAAGGTTGCAACAGAGACAATCAGAAGGCAGGAGATAGGCAGAGGCCAATTGTCTTTAGTCCAGAGGTGGGACAGTCTTTTCATCTAGGACTGTCTGCTGTTGCTGTGATGAGTTGCAGACTTCCTCTTGCCTTAGCAATGACATAGTAAGGGTCATTAGCCCTGATGCTCATGTAGGAATAAGTGGAGATCTTCACACTTGGGCTCAGTTTCTCACCTTTATTAGAAGCCCCAGAGATGTTTAATAAGCCAAACATTTCAAAAACACAAAAAGTAGAGAATTTGTGCCGTTACTTTGGATTCCTGATGTCCTTGCTAATGCCTCTCTGAGTATTGTGCATGCTCTGCCCAGTCCAATCCCAGGTAGCAGACTCTGGAGGATTGAGATGCTGCCAGCATCTTATGCCTTATTGAGGCTTAGGGAACTAAAACAACTTTTGGTCTGCTTTTACAGCACACAGCTCTTCCAGTCTGGCTCACATACACCTCTGACCCTCCTGAACAAACTCTGAGGTTCACTTTAGTACATGTGTTCAGCTCTTCTCATCCTCTTCTGCTATAATTCTCTCTCAGCATCTCAATCTCTCCCTTGCTGTTGTTTAAAGTGCAGCCTGCACAGTGTGATCCTGTTTAGCATCATTTCTCAGATAGTCTGTGAAAAACTCAGCCCTCATAAGTTCTCTTAATTCATCATGCAGCTGCCTTCTATATGATGCTGCTTCTTTCTGAGGGAAACGTGCTGATCTTGTGAATTACA
>VWZE01013837.1:2296-14563 GCA_013396675.1 Eubucco bourcierii | reverse complement strand
GGCAGAATCCCCTCCCTTGCCCTGCTGCCCACACTGCTCTTGCTGCAGCCCAGCACTCGGTTGCTGTCTGGGCTGCACTCACACTGCAGGCTCATGTTGAGCTTTTTATCAACCCAGACCCCCAGGGCCAATTCCTGAGGGCTGCTCTCTGCCATTCCCCACCCAGCCTGGATTTGTGCTTGGGATTGTGCCTTCCCAGGTGCAGGACCTTACACTTGGCCTTGTTGAATGTCATGAGGTTGGCCTGGGCACACCTCTGCAGCCTGTCCAGGTCCCTCTGGATGGCATCCCTGCCCTCTAGCAAGTCGACTGTGCCACACAGCTTGGTGTCATCTGCAAACCTGCTGAGGGTGCACTGATTCCTGTGTCCATGTCACTGACAAAGATGTCAAACAGCACTGGTCCCAGCACTGACCCCCGAGGGACACCACTTGTCACTGGTCTCCAGGTGGGCATTGTGCCCTTTCCCCCCCTTATTACAGATGTATTCTAAATGACAGTCAGTGCCACCTACTCATTACAAGCAGCCACTCCAGCACACAGACTCAGTGACTACAAGATTTTAACTACTGCAGAGAAGTCAGACATCCTGGATAACCATTTTCTCCTTCAAAATTACAGCCTTAAAAGAAAGACCTTGGCACTTTTGACCTACAATGACACAAGTTCTCAGCAGGGAGACTGAACAAGCCAAACAAAATTCAGGAGAGCTGAAATACTTCACACTATGGAAAGACCATTTGTCCCACACCAAACTTGCCTCCCTCTCCTTTCTGTTGGTCCTGGTCTCTTCTCAGAGGTAATTAGTGGTAGAACAAGAGGGAATGGCCCCAAGAGGCCGCTGGGTAGGTTTAGACTGGATATTAGGGAAAAAATTTCCCAACAAGAGTGGTCAGGCACCAGAATGAGCTGCCCAGGGAGGTGGAGGAGTCACCAACGCTGGATGTGTTTAAAAGTTGCCTGGATGTGGTGCTTGGGGATACAGTTTAGGGTGCACCTTGTAGAGCAGGGTTGTTGGTTGGACTTGGTGATCCTGAGGGGTTTTTCCAACCTGAATGTTTCTGTGATTCTGTTGCTCAGGGAACCACGTCTGCCCTGAAGTTTCCCATCTGTCCCATCTCCACTCCTTCTCCCACATGGAGATTACAAAAAATAGTCTCATTTTTGTGTACTTGTCTGGCACAGCTTTAACACATCCCACAGCGAGCAACTTCCTATATGCTAACTGTCTTCTCTCCCTCTCCTCCTCTCCTCCCTTTATAATCCTTCATCAAAACACCTTCAGGCCCCTCAGCCCCTTAACAATCATCTGAAAAAGAGAAGTTACAGGTTCTGTAGTGAAAACTGGCAAAATGTAATTAAGCAGCTTTCTATACTGCCAGTAGCTGCATTATGCATCCTTGTTCTTCTGCCTCTATCCCTCTGTGATGGATGCATTTGACGCCCTCAACCAAGCAAGCAGTGCTTTGGTACAGCCTCCAAGTGAGGTGAAGGTTTGAGCCACAGACAGGCCAAGAGCTCCTCTAGACAACCCCCAAAGGAGCAGAGTGACAGAGTGAGTATCAGGGCTGAGCCAGGGACACTGATCCTGCCACTAACACAAGAACAGAGAGGTGGATTTTCCAAGACTTGTTTATCAAGGCACCAAGAATGCTGTGGCTACAAGGAGCCTCCTGCTCACCTTCCCAAGTCATGCAATTTGACTACAGTCCAATAACTCTGTCCTAGAAATAAGGCAGCCAAAGTGAACCCTCTTTGAGGGCAGCATGGGTGCATGGTAGTGATGTCCCCTTGAGCTGAGGCACATCGTCTGCTCCTCAGGGCAGAGAGACCTCTTACCACTGGTGGATCATTGGATGAGCCCAGTTTGAGTTCTGCCTGATTTGCAACCAGACTACACAGCAGGCAACTGTCCCTTTGAGCAGGTTTGAAATTCCTTACCAGAAAATCAGAGTGGCAGTGCCAACCACTCTTATGCAAACCTCACATCTCCTCCCTTCCCCCCTAGGATTACAGCTGACTTTGATATGATCTTCACACTCTTCCTGACACCCAGTGCCTCAAATCACCACAAACACTGGACACCAGAAATGTTCTGAGTCTTTTGCTCTGAGTTCAGAAGTTTGGTTAGATGTTCTGTGGAGTTTCTGTCAAATCCCAAAGCACTCCAAGGCACAGCAGCAACTGTCTGGTTGACTGCTTCTGTTAGAGCATGCTGTGACTGCACAGAGGTAAATCCAGCAACACAGCACCCAGGCTGAAGAGTGTTTTTATTGAAGTGAGTTGCCTGGGTTTGTGCTACCTACCTGAACATTCAATCACACCAGAAATCACACAGGAAAGCTAGCATCATGCTACCTCTGGGTTGATGAAAAGCTCAACATGAGCCTGCAGTGTGCACATGCAGCCCAGACAGCCAACTGAGTCCTAGGCTGCATCAAGAGAAGTGTGGCCAGCAGGGCAAGGGAGGGGATTCTGCCACTTTACTCTGCTCTTGTCAGACCCCACCTGGAGTACTGTGTGCAGTTCTGGAGCCCTCAGCACAGGAAGGACATGGAAATGTTGGAGCGGGTCCAGAGGAGGCCACAAAGATGGACAGAGGGCTGGAGCAGCTCTCCTATGAGGACAGGCTGAGAGAGTTGGGGTTCTGCAGCCTGGAGAAGAGAAGGCTTCGAGGGGACCTTAGAGTAGCCTTCCAGTATCTGAAGGGGGCCTACAGGAAGGCTGGGGAGGGATTATTTACAAGGTCCTGCAACGACAGGACAAGGGGCAATGGGTTTGAACTGGCAGAGGGGAGACTGAAACTGGATGTTAGTAGGAAGTTGTTTGCAGTGAGGGTGGTGAGACGCTGGCACAGGTTGCCCAGGGAGGTTGTGGCTGCTCCCTTCCTGAAGGTGTTCAATGCCAGGTTGGAGGAGGCCTTAAGCGACCGGTACTAGTGGGAGGTGTCTCTGCCTATGGCAGGGGGTTGGAGCTAGATGATCCTTGAGGTCCCTTCCAACCTTACCATTCTATGATTCTATGAAAACAATCCTCAGTTTCCTGTTCACTTGAGAACAGTGGCTTGGAGGGAAAGGAAGACACTGCCCAGGGCTACAGCTACAGGCAAGCATTTTGATGAAGAAACAGGACTTGGCACAGTGGCAGGCTGCCCTCCCTCAGTACCACTGCATTTTAATGGAGATCTGGTCAGGACAGTCACCCCCCACTACAAAATCCATGAGGGACACAGTAGAAGCATGCCTGCAGGGACTACAGAGGCAAGGCAGTCCCCAGCACTTGCCAGCCAGCAGGATAGATTGGAGATCTGAACATACAAGTGAACATCAGAGAACTGCTGGTGCTGATAACTGACCCTCTCCTCTGGGAAGTCACCACTGTGACTGTAGCTTTAGAATATAAATCTAAAAGACAAATTGCTTTACATTTTATCTGTTTTCTTTTTCCTTTAAAGCAGAGATGAAACCTCTAATAATCTAAGCACTGGAAGTGGTCTCACACCGGGGCTGTAACACACACACAGCCCCTAACATTGCAGACGCAGGCGACTCATTGTGCTCTGCTTTGTGCTCTGCAGAATAAAAGCCAGCTAATGGCTTGCCGATTCCCTTCCTTCAGCAAGATCCTGCTTGCTGGAATACAGTAAAATCAAGCAGCTGCACTCTAAATACCAACAGCTGCAGAAGCTCCTTGCTGAAACCGTGCTACTGACTTAGTGAAGAGCTTCTTGGGACGGAGATTTGCTACCCAGACAAGCTGGAACAGACAGGAAACGTTTTCCTTCCCCGATGCTGCTTTTAAATCCCTCTCCCCCAGCCTTTTGTGGCTCGGTTTGCTTTTCCATCTTAAACATATGGTAATAGTATTGATATAAAATCTATAGAGATAGCTTCTCAAGTCCTCCCTAGTCTGAGAAACTCTTTCCTCTCCTCAAAAGCAGAACTAGAGAGGAGATTCATCTTTGGCTCAGTTTGCTTTTCCATCTTAAACATATGGTAATAGTATTGATATAAAATCTATAGAGATAGCTTCTCAAGTCCTCCCTAGTCTGGGAAACCCTTTCCTCTCCTCAAATGCAAAACTAGAGAGGGGATTCATCTTTTGAGACTTGTGTGCATACAATCTGTCTCTGCTGGCAATGGTTCTACTCCATACAAAGATTTATTAAGGCCAGTAAACTCAATTCACCCCTGGTTGGTGGGGAGGACCTGCAGGACCCACCTGCAAAGGCCAGGATCACCTGTACGAAGTGCAGCTGCAGCCAGGAGCTCCTGTTAGTGGCAGCTCAAGACTGCAGAGAAGAGGAACTACCACTGCTGAAAAGGGATGTGAGAAACAGAATCTCCTGACTGGTCTACTGCCCATCAAAGAGCTCCCTGACTAACCACTGGAGGACTCTCAGGCCTGCTGCTTTCACAGGATCACATGTTTTGGATATCTGCAGTGAGCTGAGCCCAGTATTAGCCAATTTGGAGGATGTATGGAGTGTAAAACCTGTTATCCTTTAAGGAAAAGCCAGAATGCCACTTTCCCTTCAGAAATTTTCCACCTGTCTTCAGCGGTACTGCCACTAGCAGGAAATGTAGTCCTGCAACAACTTTCCTGATTCCTCCAGGTACTTCTTGTCCATTAATCCACCTAAAACTGTCATACTTTTCAGATGCCTTGCCAGTGCTCATCTTCCTTATAGCCTTATTTGCAACATTTTTCATTTTGATCAATAGTTGTAGTCAGAAAAGTGTTTGGGGGAAAAAAAAAAAAGTCATCTCAGCATGCAAATAGGAATTCTGACCACTGGTTCTCTCAAGAGAGTCTCCAATAACATGGCTGGTAGAAGAGATTAATAAAGACCATGCCAAGTGGAGATCAGTCTTCTGCCAGCCAGAGGAGGGAAAATATTCTAGATCTATATAAGCACAAATGTGATTAAAAACCCCAGGTCCTAACTTCTATTTGTCCTCCTTTTATTCTCTACATTCTCCTCTGCCTACCATGGAGTCACAGAACTGGTTTGGTTGAAAAAAAGACCTTTGAGATCATCAGGTCCAACCATTCTCTAACTCTACTGAGGCTAACCCATGTCTCTCAGCATGCCATCCCTTGCCTCTTTGAAACACCTCCTGGGCTGGGGACTCAACCACCTCCCTCAGCAGCCTGTTCCATGCATGATATCATTTCAAGACTGGAAGCTGTCAAGGAGCAAGCAGTTTGTGCTACTGCTGTGCTCTTCCTGTATCCCAGAGAGAAGTTGCTGTGCAATGTTAGTTCCAGAGCAGTAGTGCAACTTCACAGTATCACCAAGGTTGGAAGAGACCTCAAAGATCATCAAGTCCAACCCATCACCACAACCCTCAAGACCAGATCATGGCACCAAATGCCACGTCCAAACCTGCCTTGAACACCTCCAGGGACGCTGACTCCACCACCTCCCTGGGCAGCCCATTCCAGCAGTCAATGACTCTCTCAGGCAAGAACTTTCTCCTCACCTCCAGCCTAAACTTCCCCTGGCACAGCTTGAGACTGTGTCCTCTTGTTCTGCTGCTGCTTGCCTGAGAGAAGAAAGCAACCTCCTTCTGGCTACAACCACCCTTCAGGTAGTTGTAGACAGTAATAAGGTCTCCCCGAGCCTCCTCTTCTCCAGGCTAACCAATCCCAGCTCCCTCAGCCTCTCTTCATAGGGCTGTGCTCGAGGCCTCTTCCCAGCCTCGCTGTCCTTCTCTGGACACATTCAAGTTCAGAAGCAACAACTCCTGTGCTAAGGGGAATGGCAGGGAAGAAACATTCATAGATAGAGATAGAATCTGAGCTTCAGAATCACATCAGGCTCAATTACAGCATTTACCTAGCAGTGACATCTGCTGAGTTGTAACAGATAATAGTTCAAGTCTGCCAAAAAAGACACCATTTAAATATGCTCCTCCCCAAGTGCTGTTCTCCACAATCTCACTTTATGCCTGTCAAGGCTTGTAATTGTCACATTTGTTAAGTGCAAAAGATACAGAAATCATAGAACATTCAGCTCTGAAAGCAATAATGAAAATAATAGCACAACTTGATAACGCCCAGATTGGTTTGTGGAAGTAAAGGCTCAGGTAAAATGCAATGATTAAGGGAAGAGTTTGATCTAGAGGCAGCTATTCACTCTAATTTCAGGTTCAATGAATAAACAGATGGTATTTCTACCACAGCCAGCACCTCAGGTGTAGCAACACAGAGACTATTCAAGAGACTTGCCTTGCCCAGATGTTAAATACCCACTTTGCAGAATCTTTTGTCCTCCACCGGTGAATAAAGAGCACAATTTCATTGTGCTGCTGTAATCTCCTGGAAATTTTCATCACCAGGGGAACTGAAAAGTAGTAACCTAAGGGTGACCCTCACACAGATCAGCTGATGTTTTGACAAAGCATCATCAAATTGATACCAGGGAGCATCCTCCTCCCAGCCCCTTACTCACTGCTCTGACAGCTCCAGAAACAGGAAGATTCTGAAGACAAAGCACAAAACCTCTGCACCCAAGCTACAAGAATGGAAAGATTAAACATACTTGACAAAGGCACCTCAGACTTGTCTAGCTCCAGAGCATACACAAACTATCCCCAGCTGATCCTTCCTTTTCAGATCAGAGGCATTCCTACAATTTCTGTTTCAGCCTTCAGTTCATTAAGACCATCCCTGTATTCTCTTTCTTGGCTTTATTCCTCCCAAATGCTGTAAAATTTAGGCTTTGCAAGCTTTTGTCCAACTGGAATATAAAAATACAAAGAATGACACATGAATTCTGCTCCTAAAGAAAGCAACATCTTGAAATGTCAGCCACTTGTCCCTGCACAGTTGCTATGAGAACATGGAAACACCTTCCCCAAGTCCACCCTCCTGGCCAAGGCATTACATTTCATGAAGTGCACATTTTGTTTGTTAAAACTCAGCAGTGCTAAACACTTTTAAATTCTTCTAATAAAGGCCTGACAAGTGGCTGGATGAGATAGTCAAAGGTGAGAGAACACAGACAGGGGAGAGGAGGAACTGCAGAGAGGTTGCCTCTTCTGCTCCAGCTTTGCCTCCTTACTACACAGCACTGCTCATGACTATGATGCCTTCTCAATTCCAGCTGTCACAGAGCCATCAGCATCTTCGTGCTGAATATGAATTTCCAGCTGAACCACTCACTCATCTCAACCCCATGTACTCCCCATGTCACTAAAGGGCTGCATAAAACATCTCCTCTAATACTTGTGAATTAAGTGCTGCTCGTGGGTCCCGCAGAGGAGACCTGAATTGTGTTACCTTAGCAACAAAAGGATCTTAATTTGATGTGTGTGTGCTTGCATTCACTTGTTTCTGTGGATGTTTTACAGCAATGAAGATATACTAAGAGATATTCCCAATCTCTCAAGATGGGATTTTAGATTACATGAGTAAGAGTCATGGAGGTTAACTCGATCAGGAGTGGGTCACAATGTTCAACTCATCCAAGCAGAAGGCTGTCCAGGGAGGTTGTGGATACTCCCTCCCTGGAGGTGTTCAAATCCAGGCTGGATTAGACCTTGAACAACTTGATTGAGTAGGAGGTGTCCCTGCCAACAGCAAGGAGATGACTTTTAAGATCCCTTCCAACCCAAACCCTTCTATAAAGCTATGAATCCTGATAAAGTGAGATGACCAGAGACTGCTGTATGGGATTGGCCCTTCCCTGTGACTCCAAGGTTATCTATCTCTGGTGCAGGTGAGGGTAGTTCTGTGCTAGACCAATTTGCCACAAGCTGTACTGATCACTTATCCACAAAATGCCCTAAAAAGGCCACTTCCAACCCTGCTGTATTCCAGACTCTGTAAAATTAATTGAATTAAAATTAATTGAATTAAAAAGTGCATTCACATTTCTGTTTGGGATTAAAAAAAAAAAATCAAATATGCTTGATCTGGAGAAAAGGAGGCTGAAGGGAGACTACAATGCCCTGAAAGAAGGTTGGAGTGAAATGGAGGTTGGTTTCTTCTCCCATGTAACAAGTGACAGGACAAGAGGAAGTAGCCTCAAGCCGGATCAGGGGAAGTTTAGGCTGGAGATGAGGGAGAACTTCTTTCCTGCCAGAGTAGTCAGACATTGGAACAGGCTGCCCAGAGGGGTGGTGGAGTCACTACCCCCAGAGCTGTTCACAAACTGTGAAGACATGGCACTCTGGCACATGGTGGTGTGGAGCTGACAGTTGCACTTCTCAGACCAGCCACCACTCCACAAATTGTAGACGTGGGGTTGCTTTCCTGTGCTGCCTTTGATGCCAGCTAGCTCACCAGCAACTCTGCCATGAATTGGCATTGGACATAACTGATACCGGGTGATCTCTTTCTTTCTCTTTCTATGAGGAGACCTGATAGCAGCCTTCCAGGATCTGAAGGGGGCCTACAGGAAGGTTGGGGAGGGACTATTTACAAAGTCTTGCAACGACAGGACAAGGGGTAATGGGTTTAAACTGGCAGAGGGGAGATTGAAACTGGATGTTAGGAGGAAGTTGTTTGCAGTGAGGGTGGTGAGACACTGGCACAGGTTGCCCAGGGAGGTTGTGGCTGCTCCCTCCCTGGAGGTGTTCAAGGCCAGGTTGGAGGAGGCCTTGAGTGAGCTGTGCTAGTGGGAGGTGTCCCTGCCTATGGCAGGGGGTTGGAACTAGATGACCCTTGAGGTCCCTTCCAACCTTACCATTCTATGATTCTATGATTTTTTTTTTCTCCTTTTTTTTTTTCTCCCCAGAGGTGCTTCATTATCTTCAGGGAATTATTCCCCTTTTATTGATTTCAGGCAGCAATGAGAGGAAAGAAATGCAATGTTTTGATGTGTGCACAGGAACAAAGGGCAATACAGCCAGCAGGCAGACAAAAGGTAACCGTGCTCCAGTCACTGCCTCCAAGCCACTTAATTACATTTTACACTAGGTTGCAATCACCTAATTCTGCTGCTGAATTGAAGAATCTGAAACAATAGAGAGAAATTTGTGCTCTGTTCATTTTTTTCCCTGCTTTCAAGAGAGGACCAAAATGGTCTCTGCATGAGCAACCAAGAGGGATGTTGACTTTTGCATTGCGCTGGTTGGCAGAGAAAGAAGTGGTGTTTGGTGTTCAGGCAGGACACTCTTTCTGTGGCTCTGCAAACCATCAGCTGAAAACAGCAAGGTTGGGATCATGTTTCCTAACTCCCTTAAATGGGTCAGCCAAAGCAAAATGAAGATTCCTGCTCAGCAGCAGCATTTGAGGCTGTGACTGATGGATTGTGACACTCAGCACCACCACGATCCATCACACTGCAGTCAAGACAGGACACAAACAAGCAAACACAGAAACTGTCCTCTGGCTTTCAAAAGGATGAATACCAAAGCACTGCCTCAAGACCTCATCTCTTCCTTCCCCAAAATGTGAGATGGTGTTTGGATTTTTGTCTGTTGGTTTGTTGAGGTCTGCTGAGGTCGAAGGGGAGTTCTGTTGTTAAAGGTAAGGAGATGTGAAGAGAAGAAAAAAAGCAAAAATCTTGCTCTGTAGAGCAGCTGGATGCGCATAACTGGAGCTTCTTGCTGCATGTTGCAGGAGAGAGGGGACTGGAATCATAGAATGGAAGTGATAGGGAGGGACCTCTGGAAATCATCTAGTCCAACTCCCCTGCTAATACAGGTACACCCAGAGCAGGTTGCACAGGAGCAGAAGCAGCAGAGCAGAATGGAGTTATTGCTCAATTCTAACATCTTGAGCATGGGATCCTTCATTTTCACAGGTGCTCAGGCCCAACACACAAGTCCCTCTATGCATCTAGTGGCCTCATAAACCAAGCCAGAAATCCATATTGTCCCTCTGATGATAGATGACACAGTCAGCAAAAGGCAGAGCAGAGTAACAGCATTGGAGTCACTAAGCAGTAACATATCCACAGAGAATTTAAAGCTTATTTCTGCTAATACCTGAGTGCAAGCAGACAGGACTTGTGTGGATCCAAACATGCTCTCATCAAGAGCTTCAGCCCTTGTTTGCAGGGAGGATGTTTAGCATCAGCCTGTAACTGCAATCCTTAGGGGGATGGATAAGACAAGACAATTCTTGAGGCTGTTGGGTGCTTGGGTTTCCAGATACTCTTTGTCACTTGTGGTGGTGTAGCTCTTAGAGGCAGGCTGACTTGTGTAGTGTAAATCTGCATGCTGGCAATTGGTTGGAGTGCTTTACACTGCAGGTCTTAAGTGGAGCTGAACATAGGTATGCAAGCCCTACATTTGGAATTGCACTGTTAGGATTGAGTAGCAAGTCCTTTGGGGGATCATAGGATGTTAGGAGTTGGAAGAGACCTCCATAGATCATCCAGTCCAACCCCCCCTGCCAGAGCAGGACCATAGAATCTAGCACAGGTCACACAGGAACACATCCAGACAGGGCTTGGAAGTCTCCAGAGAATGGAACTCCACAACCTCTCTGGGCAGTCTGCTCCAAGGCTCGCTCTCCCTCACACCAACGAAGTCTGTCCTCATTTTCAGATGGAAACTCCTGGGTTCCAGCTTGTACCCACTGTTCCTTGTCCTATTACTGGGCACTAGTGAAGAGAGACTGGCACCTTCATCTTGCCACCCATCCCTGCAGAAGCAGTTAGAAATTTGGAGCTACTGAATGAAGCAGTTAACAGGGTTGGGGAATAGGAGGAGAGGTTTTCTAGCTGCTTACTGTGGTGAGGGACATCTGCAAGCTCCTTAGGCTTCTTAGGTTAGTTCTTACCACAGGGGCAATTTAGAGTTGCCAACTGTTCTTTGTATTTCTCCGTCTTGTAAGGATCTGGAAGTTTGCAGGTTGATCTGGAGCCCTGCTATACCAGTTCTGCCCACATGATATATTTCCCTATTTCCCACTTCAGAGGAGCTCCTGAGAGCCCTGGTACCCTGCCTCACAAAGCATCAGCAAGTTCTTAAGGTCCCACTGACTCTGCTTCTGCATGAGGCAATGCAGGTGGTGCAGTAAGAAAAAAAAGGAGTGAGGGGAGCCACATGAAGTGTAGAATCTGGGGGCAGTTGTGCAGAGTGTCAGCATGTTCAAACACATCTGTTCAGCTCCGGGGACAAGCTGTGCTAGTTGCAGATTATTCTAAGTCAAGCCTCAAAAGGTACACTGCAGCCTGGACTAGCACAAGGCAGGGATTAAAACAACTGGCAGTAGGCTTTTGACTTTGGACTAGTTTTGACTCACAGTAGAAGGAGTAAAGCAGAATAAGTATGCCAAAGGCTTCCCCATTCAAGAGAGACAGGGGAACTACTGGACAGAGTCCAGTGGGGGGACATGAAGATGCTGAGGGGACTGGAGCATATCTCTGAGGAGCAGAGCCTGAGAGACCTGGGACTGTTTGGCCTGGAGAAGAGCAGCCTGAGAGGGGATCTGGTAAGTGCTGATCACAGGCAGGTGAATGTGGATCAGCTCTCCCAACTAACTAGCAACAGCATGAGAAGAAAAGACCTCCAATTGCACCAGGGGAGGTTAGACATTTTGAAAAATTTCTTTGCTGCAGGAGTGATCAGGCAGTGGAACAGGCTGCCCAGTGAGGTGGTGCAGTCTCCATGCCTGGAGGTGTTCAAGGGACACGTGGACTTGTGGCCATGCAGGTGTTAGGTTGATGGTTGGACTGGATGATCTTTGTGGTCTAACCTTGTGATTCTATCAAAACCAACAAACAAATCAACCAACTAAAGCTTCAGAGCTTCAGCCACAGATATCATTTTTGACTGGGGGAAGGTTTGGGAATCTGTTAAAGTAAGCATTTCATTAAAAATTCTCCAGACAGGATTTCTTACACTTGCCACTAAGGACTCTGGCTGCTTACAGAGCACAAGAGCAGAGTGACAGCTTTCCCCTGCAGTCATGTCTGCTCTTTTTGCCTCTGCTCCCACACTGGGTAATTGGGAATTGACATCATCATCACCACCAACACCATTTTTTTTTTTAAATGTATTTTAATTTCTATCATTTATTTTTAGTATTTGATTTTTATATTAGTACTGTTATTTAATATTAGTATTATTTAGATTATATTTTATTTCATTTTTATTTAATTTTAAAATTAGTATTATTTAATATTACTATTATTTAGATTTCATTGTATATTATTTAGATTTGATTTTATTTTATTTACTATTTGATTATTTATTATTGTTTTGTAGTTTTATTTTTATCATTTCTTTTCATGATTTTATTTTTTTATTAGTATTATTTAATATTAGCATTGTTGTTATTTTATTATATGTTGTTATTTGTATG
>VWZE01013835.1:3621-22256 GCA_013396675.1 Eubucco bourcierii | reverse complement strand
TAAAATATTCTAATTAGCCTCAAACCAGCACACAAGCTGTAAAAGAAAGTATTTCTTTCTGTAAAAGAAAGTATTTCATCATAGTCCTGTCTTTTTTTTTTTGCAATTACTGATTTCATTCTGCTACACTCTGCATTTGTTTCTTCTCTGACTGGTGTCTGTGTCCTCGCTTTAAAATATACCTCCTCCTTAAAATGCATTTGTAGATCAAAAAGTATCTCTGCAAGGATAACTTCTTCCTTCTCAACAAGGCTGCACTCAGGGAATAATACTCACTGGCTAGTGTGAGCAGAGACAGCTTTGAATGATTTTTTCACTCTGTTAGCAGAGTGCCTGCAAGGTTTGGTCAGCCAGCACCACAAAGGAAAACATTTCTTTCCTTGTGTCTCTTCAGCATTAGAACTGTTTGCTAAGTCACAGCTGTGCAAATACATTGACAGGTGAAAGTGGGCACCTCAATCTGACCTATATGGCCTTCCCCCTTGATGATAATGTACAAGAAATAAAGAGCCAGTGTAAGGTTTAGATCTCTCTACCTGTCTGGATAGCAAGACTATTCTTTCACACAAAGACATGGGTTAGTTCAAATGAGCATTAAATGAAGTCTCTGGGACTTTTCCAGGTGTTAATAGCTTGGGTGTAGTAATAAGGTGTAAATCACAGGATGGATGTTCATGGGCTGCTTCTAAAGGGGAAGCAAAGTGAGGGTTGATGAAAAGGCACCACCAGGGGAAAGAAAAAAGTTGTTACCATCAAATTGGGCTCCTTGGTAAATGCTCATTTGACCAAGGGGCTTGGAGTCTTTCACAGTGCTCTCTGAATTCAGAAGCAGCTTCAGGCAAATGCAGCCAGATCTGCATGACGTAGAGCTGTGTGTTTAGCAGATGTGTTCATAGAACAACAGACAAATTGACTATGTGGATGTAAGCTTGCAACAAGGTAAAACCTAAATATAAATTTGTGTTACTTATACCTCCCACTTTGAAGTGATGCTTGTCTAGATTATTAGTCTACTTCTTATTTGGAGCAATGAAGTTTGTCAAGGTAGTTACTTAGGTTGCAAAGTCAAGTATCTTGAAGCTGAAAAATGCAAAGTTTATGCTTGCTTGTGAAACATTAACTCTGTGTCCAGTATCTTAAATTATAACATCCTGCTTTAATTCTCTACAGGGTACCTGCCTTACTCAATGTGTAGAAGAGACTTCAAAGGGGAGGGAATGAGGACGACTGAACTGGCCTTGGCTAATTGCTGTGAGTTAGGCTTTGTTCCTATTAGCTCCCACTGAGCTTGGTTTCTATTAAAAATAACAGATACTTGGTGTAAGTCTGGTCATGCCAGACTGTCCTTCCACCTGAAGACTTCAGGTATTTTTTAAAATAGTACCTTACTTTTCTAAGCCTTCTGCAAATTAAGTATCTCATTTTACAAAGAGAGCTAGAAAAATGAATACAAAGTTATATACTTGGACCCACAGGCACCCAGACTCAACCCAAAACTATAACCTGGATATATGAGCTCCTGACCTTCCATTTTAATAACAAAACTCTTTCTCTTGTCTTATACCATATACGTATTGATTTTCCATACAAATGGGAATCAGAAAGCCATGGACCCTTTCAACAGATCTACTGCAAACTGCTGGAATTTTATTTTATAAAATTCCAGACCAGGTCTCTTAAACAGTTAGAATGAATCAGTTAGAGCCAGCTGTAGATCTGATTATATATTGCTAAGTCTGAGAGTGAAGTCTTTCAATAATACATCTAGCAGTATTAATGAGAAAGGAGACACAAAGTTGAAACTATATATACCTGTATCTTCATTACAGTTCCCTCTTTCTGCTTTCTTCTGCAGTCCATGCACCTGCCATAAATCTTTAAGAAGAAATGGAACTATTAGTTTTTCCTACCATATTCTGTGTGAGTCTGTGGAAGTGAAACTGACTGGTTAGTCTGTGGATTGTGACTGCGTTCTCCCCTGGCAGCTGATGTAGCTGGTTAGGAGGGCCTGGGAAGGCTATGAATAATGAGTATGCCAGAAAACCATAGGAAGACAGGATGACAGCTCTCCTGAGAACTGTGCATTGAGCCAGTTCAAGCTCCTTGCTAAGCAAGGTGGATTTTTACTTGAAAACTTTAGTGCTTCATTAAAAAACAAGCTGCCCATTTTTTTGGCCCAAGTTGGAAAAGGGATGCCTTATGGGTAGAAATTATATGTATAATCCTCCAACAAAAACCAACTATATTAAAAAAGACTGTAATCCTTCAACAAATATGGCCTCATTGCCACACATAATTATATATTTGTGGAACTTGGAGAGAATATTAATAACAAGCATACTAAATACCTTTGAAAAATGCTGTACTAGGACCATAGGCTCTTTCTAGCAGAAGCCAGTAGCTTGTGTACAACATCACTGGAAGTTTGATGGTGTGATTGCAGCACAGAAAAGCAAGTCAATTTGCTGGACATAGAATGTATATTGATAGCAGTCATGCTGTAGAATCACAGGCTTCAGCAGGAATGGCACACATTGCTCACAAATTCCAGGAGGATGTTTGCAAATAAGGAATGTCAGCTGATATGCACTGGTGTTGGTTTGCTCTCCTCTGAGGCCATTAGCACCAAAAAAATATTTGGCCCTGGAGTGCTGTTAAGAACTCAGATACTCTGTGTATTCTTTGTTGAAGTGAAAGTTATGTTGTCTCAGGGGCATAGAGAGAGAAGGAAATAATGGTAGATGTTGTTCTGGCTGTAATGGACATAATGTTTACAGAACAAATGATTCATCTACTTATCTGTATGGAATAAGACTACCAAATTTATTTCCAAAGTATAACTAACAAAAATGAATGGAATTCTACTACTGTCTTTGCAACATAGCATGCCAAATTCTTTACTTAGCATAGAATCTGGAAGGGGAGGGATATCTGTTAGCATGAAAACCTGCTGTGTAATTTAAGAAATATTTTTTGTCTTAATTCTTCTTTCTTTTTATTTCCTTTCCCATTGTCTTGTCCATGCTGCAGTATGATATCACAGAATCATAGAATCATAGAATGGTAAGGTTGGAAGGGACCTCAAGGATCATCTAGTTCCAACCCCCTGCCATAGGCAGGGACACCTCCCACTAGTACAGGTTACTCAAGGCCTCATCCAACTTGGCCTTGAACGCCTCCAGGGAGGGAGCAGCCACAACCTCCCTGGGCAACCTGTTCCAGTGTCTCACCACCCTCACTGTAAAGAACTTCCTCCTGACATCCAGTCTAAATATTTCCTCTGCCAGTTTAAACCCATTGCCCCTCATCCTGTCATTGCAAGACCTTGTAAATCCCTCCCCAACCTTCCTGTAGTACTACTGAATGCTAATGAGACCGCATTAAGTGCAACCCCAGCTACTCATTATTGGTCAGCTAAGTTGGCACTGTAGCAGCATTTCATATTTCTGACTGGGAGTAAATCTGTGGAGAAGGCTAGGGACGACAATGAATTCACAAGGAAAAATGTGCATTTGTTACTTACTGTATTTATTCAAGTCTGAATTGATTATGTTCCCTCCTCACCACGTCCATCTCAAAGAGAGAAAGTCTTCCTATCTTCAGTAACCTCAATCTGTTTTCTGAAGAGCCGCATGCAAACAGAAGCCAAGACCTTCATTCAGCATGCAGTGAGAGATTTGCTGTTCGTATTTCCTATTGTTTCTGTCAGGTAGTGCCTGTGTGCCTTGGCTGAAATGCTTCTTGCTCCAACGAAGTTTGCAGATGAAACAAGGCAGAGAACTACCAGAATGGAAGGTGGCACATTGAAATGCAATATTTATGCTATTTGAGACAGGTACACTAAATTTAGGTAAGATTAATCCATGCAGAATTTATGTGGAAATTACACTAAAGCTAAGCGTAAAAACAGGGAGGCAGTGGCTGTTTTTAAACAGCACCTGGCTGCAAGTGGGTGAAATAATTCTTCTTTAATAAATTAAAAAGAAATTAAAAAAGAAAAAAGAAAAAAATTAAAAAGAAAAAAGAAAAAAAAGAAAAAAGATAGATAGAGGGGGAAAATGATGATGCTTGGCTTTGAGAAACAAGTCTGAGGACTCAGGAGTTTTAATTATAGTCAATAACATGTAAGTGCTGGTGTCTTTGAATTATGAAAATATGACTTAAAATTTCTTTGTGCATTAACAAAGAGGTTGGGCTCTTTGATAGCCACATAACTTTGGAAAGATCAATGGCATCCATTCTTTCAAGTACTTCTGTCAAATAGTGCTACCTAGACAGTAAGAGCAGTCACACTAATGCAATGCAGTATGAAGTGTACTTTAAAACCATTTTCGTGACTGCAACTGTCAAACATGGCATCAAATGTGTCTTGTCTAGTGGAATGCATACATTTTTTTAGATGAAATGACAGACATCTTGCAATTTTGTTGCTTTTGTTTACATGGAATTTTTCGTGTTCCACTTTGTGCCCACTGTCTTTTGCCCAGTCACTGCTGAGAAGATTCCAATCTGCTTAAATGTCCCCTGTCCTTATTCTCCCTTCCTTGCTCCAGACCTTCTCACAGGTCTCACAGACCTGGGATTGCTGATGGCAAGCTTTACCAGTGCAAGACCAAGGTGGAGAAGTGTAATGGATGGGTAATTAATTAATGTGAGATGGTGTTTTGTCAAAATTAATATTGTTTATTAATGTTGGCATTTAGGAGTCTTGCCCCCCTGACCATTAATTTTAATAATAATCAGGTTCTTCTGCAATAGTCATGGGAACATTATACAGAGGAATGATACAGGATGTAGAACAAACAAATAACTAGCAATAATATAACATTAATTGAACTCAGTTGAACCGGAAGAGAGAAGGTTCTTGCAGTCAATATACTGCTTGTCCACTAGATGGACTCGGGGAGCTCCTTTCTGCTTATGGCAGAAGGCAATGGTGAATTACAAGAGGCTTTAAGTATTTACTCACAAAATTATCTCCTGACTCGCAGGGCTAGCTACAGCTTCAGACAGTACCCAAACACTTGCAGAGGGTTCTATTGGTGTTCTTTTAGCCACTGAGGCTTCTGATTCTTCCCAGGCTTTACAGGCAAAAGGAGGCAAGGAGGCAGACAGTCTCTGACCTGGTCCTGATTTCTCTGGACAATAAGTGTGTCCCTTCCAGGGCTCCTCATCTTGGCAGGTGCAGGCAGGGCGTCTGCAATGTGCTGTCTTGGCACAGATGTCATGCTGGCTATGCAGGCTTATTGTGTGGAGGCATTTAGAGCCTCTTCCTGGTAAGTTTGAAGCAGTGTAGTTTCCAGGCAAACAAACCCTGAGTATCAGGGTTTATTACTTGGTGGCAGAGTCAGTTTACAGCTTAGCAAAGCATAATGCTGCAGAAGACAGTAAGGCAGTGAGGCATAACACTGCCAGAAGCAGAGAGAAATAGTGGCAGGAATCAGTAAGCATGAATACAAGGGCAAAGCATGTTGTGTCACTTGCTCATCTCTTTTTATCAGTACAACCCGAGACTAATGGGCCTTTGGATGCAGAATAGCCAATCAGAATGGCATTAGCCAAGCCTGGCCACATTAGGTGAAACCATAGGCTTACTTTACCCAAATTTGGGGAAAACATAGGCCTTGCATGAGGCAGGCACAAGCAAAGTGTGTGTACCTTGTTTACCACAGGATACAAACAGGAGCAAAACAAGTCTGGGTAGACCAGAGTCCTTAGACTCAGTGGCTCCAGGTTCTTTTTCCTCTTTCCCATGGTTACTTCTCCCCAGAACAGAAGGAGGGAGACCAGCAAAACAATCCTGGGCAAACCAGGACATGTAGAAGCCTATTTTGGCCTATTTAGGCCTACCACAACAAGAAGTCATTGAGTATCTTGGCCTTTTCTGTGTCCTTTGGCACAATGTCACCTAAAATACTTTAATGTGACATTACTGCTACAGGAGACTGCATAGAGAGATGCTTCTGTGTGTTTGATCTCTGCTTTCACACCTGTCTCTCACTGATAAATGTATCTTTCATTTTATGATAGAACAATTATTTGACACAAGTACACTCTGCTCTAAATATGAAGTATCGCAATCCAGCCCGTCAAGATAACCCAAAATGTACTTCCTGGTATGGAAGTGCAGGCATGTGGGTTATACAATTCCATATTTTTCCTTCTCAGTAACTTGGTGTGATTTTCTCTGCGGCTGTAAGTTGTCTCTGAGCTTAGTAGCACATGTCATTATCAGAAATCCACTCTTGGAATCAAAACCAAATCATCTACTGGAGTAACTTAACATTAGAGCAGATACATACCTACCATCTAATAATGTGTGGTGTTGTGAGTTGAATTATGCTGAACCATTTCCTAGTAGAATGACATGAACCTGTGTATTTTGTATGTAAGTTTTGTGACAACTTGTTTAGAGTTCCCCCAAATTTGAAAAGAGGCAGGTCATTGCTTTGAGTTTCTACTTTTGTGCTCTGCCGAGATGCAAGCACAATGAACCAGATGGTCTGGATCTGTTTCTAATTTCCTATTTTCTTGGGTCTTACCTTTTAGAAGAAAGTTAAAATGATGCATGTGATGCTGTGGTGCAAAATGCACCTGTTGCTCCTGAATCACAGCTAAATGTAGCTCTGGCTGAGGCTTGGTAAATCAGTGTTTAGTTTGAGTAGTGTGCACTACACACTAACTAGTCCTCTGGCAGTCAGCTGGCTTGCTTCATGTCAGGTTTCTCACCAGTCCTGTAAGAAATCTATGGCAAATGATTTGCAAGGCTTTCCTTCCACGTCAGCAGTTTGCAAACAGTCTTTCAAAACTCATTTAAAATGTTCAGTTTTCTCATTGTCATGAGGATAAAATAATGGAAGAATTTCTAGACTTAGTATGTCTCACCCTCAGAAATACTTGAGATTGCACAGCTGTGAACAGAGCTGCTTTATCAGAGATTAGTTTATTCAGATTTTCTCCGTGAGTCAAAACTGTTAACAAGAATTTGATTACTGTTGTAAGGAAGTAACCTGGGAAATAAAGGCTATTACTGACTATTTGCTGAAGGGATCAGTTAAAGTAATAGTATCAGTGAAAGGCAGTTGGCTTTAGAAATTTCTACTGGCTTAATATACCAGGCTAAAATAGAACTGCTGTATGTCCTGGTCCTGCACTTCCAGTTGTTTACATGCCTTGTGCTGTATCTTAGTGTGTGCTGTCCACAGGGGAGATCCAAAATGAGAGCCATGTTATTTCGGCCTCTCACCAAAGCTTCTTGAGGGTGCATTGCTGGCTGGATGAACACAAGCAAGATACTGCTCTGTCTTCTACCAGTCTTAATTTAGCACTGCTGAACAATGTGAAGTGCTCCTCCATTCCTCTCTGTCCCACAGGAGTCATGGGCAATGTTTCAGCTATGTGTTTTCACCTACTCATAGCATTTCTGCCAGTGGGCATGTCTTCATCCAATAGGATTATATCCCTGTAATGAAAAGATTCAAAATTAATAATGATATTAATCAAAGCCTGATCCTGCTCATTGGGGTCTCACCCAGCTCAGGATCGATGAGGTAATAAGCAGGCCCAGATACAATAGCAGAGAGCACAATAGCACCAAGCCAAATGTGCTACCTGCTCATCCTTTATATCCATTTCAGCCTGATACTGATGGGCCTTTGGACATAGATTAGCCAATCAGGATGGCAGTTTGCCCATATTAGGTGAAACTGGGGCTTTTGTCCCCTTTCATGTGGCCACCACCCCCAGCACAGAGGGAGGGGGAGCAGGGGAGCATGCCTGGGCAAGCCAGGACATCTACAAACCCACCTTTGGCCTATTCAGGCCTACCATGACAACTTCCTTACTCCTGGATGTGTCTTAGCCTCCTATTAGTCATCATACTGATGTCAGTCTATGATAAGGCCACGATCATTGCTGCTGCCATTCGGTTTAGATGTATCATGTGTAAGAGTGTGCTGGTGCTGATGTTGCAAAGATCTAACACGTTGGACTATGCCTGTGGTCTAGTAATATCTGTCACTGTGTTTCTGCCTACAGATAGTCACCACAGTCTCTATACATCTGATGTAACATGAAAAGAGGTTACTCTTTTTGAAGGCTGTGTTTGCGAAACAACTAATTAACGTGGAAAGCATATAGGATAAAATGGCAAAGATTAGTACTTTGCTGTGCTGTAAACTCACTTTGGAAAAAAAGAGATTTATGTCCATTTTGAGATCTTTTTGGTTCTTTGTTTCTCTTCTGTACATTACAAGAGAAGAAGAAGATGGGGAAATTATCAGAAAAGTTCCCCGAATACATTTTAATAATAATTTTAACATAAAAAGAGAAAAATCATAATTTTGTTCAAGTAGTTCATCCCCGTTCAGACAACACAGAGGTTACTGCAGAGCTCACGCCTTTGATTTCTTACTTTACTTTGGCTTGTGTACCAACCAATTCTTGTTAAATATTTATGGACAAGATTAAAGACTTTATAAAACTTAGCAGCTGGCAGCTGTCCTCGCCTAAAGGATAACGCAGAGTTTTCATTTTAATTGGATAACTATGTGACCGAAATATGCAAACCCCAAGGGAAATACAAGAATTGAAATACGTAAAATATTTTTTTAAAGAAAATACCCTTTTACATTCTGTGCCTTCTTTTTCCCTTAGAAGCTTTTATCTGAAGGTGAAAACTGGCATTTCTTTTTTCATTTCTTTCTTTTTTAAACTTCCATTTAAAGTTGGTTGTGGTTTGGGTTTTTTTTAACCCCTGGAGTTAAACTTTTTAGATGCCATTCCTTCTGTTACAGGCCAGGCATAGAATCATAGAATGGTAAGGTTGGAAGAGACCTCAAGGATCATCTAGTTCCAACCCCCTGCCATAGGCAGGGACACCTCCCACTAGTACAGGTTACTCAAGGCCTCGTCTAACCTTGCTTTAAACACCTCCACGGAGAGAGCAGCCACAACCTCCCTGGGCAACCTGTTCCAGTGTCTCACCACCCTCACTGGAAAGAAATTCCTCCTGACATCCACTCTAAATCTTCCCTCTGCCAGTTTAAACCCATTGCCCCTAGTTCTGTCATTGCAAGACCTTGTAAATAGTCCCTCCCCAACCTTCCTGTAGGCCCCCTTCAGATACTGGAAGGCTACTATAAGGTCTCCTCAAAACCTTCTCTTCTCCAGGCTGAAGAGCCCCAACTCTTTCAACCTGTCCTCATAAGAGAGCATGAATTAACATATTTGCATTCTTCCATCTCTATTCTACATTATTTCAGTTTTTTTGTATTCTTCATATATATTATTATGTTAGTGAGAAACTTTGTATTCCACCCTCTGAAGATCAGTCCATCAACACAATCTTGTAGACTAAGGTCTTCCACATTAGCTGCCTATGTTCACATTCTTCTCTTTCTCTATGTTGATAGTATACATACACCTTGCAGTTCAGCTAAAAGTAAAGACAGCTGTAGCTGTAGCTGAGCAAAGCTGGTCCCTATGTTTTTTCTTTCTAACATTGTTTTCCACACCATCTTGTGTTGTGACTACTGAAGTAAAGCTGTAGCTATGTTTGGATGAATGTCTGCATGGAACATGGTAATGAACAACAGGTTCTTTCTCAGTCATCCACCATCTCATAGTGCAGGAAACCATGTAGTGAAACAGTACAGTTCCTGACCCCTCATTCTTGCCTACATGGATGCTCTCATCTTAAATCTGTTTTATGTTTAGACTAATTCTCTTTAATACCGCTTCTTATGTTATTTTCAGATGTGTGTATTAGCTTTGCTATGTAGTCTAGTTTGTTGTCAAGTGAATAGTTTAGGGTACTCAACATTGGTGGATTTTAGAGTCACACATCTATGTGTATTCAGTTGTTTTGTCCTGAGTAATGTTTGCCTAACTGGGCAAGTACTGTTATGCTCAGTTTAGCTCAGCTTTGCCATTAAGTTGCAATGGTTTTAAAATTTCTGCTAATCACTTTGTCCAGGATTTGTGATCTAAACTAAACTAGGGATCTACTGTCTTCATCAAAAACACAGGGAAAGCCAGACATTTCCTTGCAGATCTCAGCAGGTGAAAGGGGAAAGCACACAGGAACACTAGTGCCTTTGTTATATCCCAAGAAGAAGATGGAGAAGGGCTATAGAAGATGGCAGAGGTCAGTGGGGAGACAACTGCTTTTGCGTGAGGATCACAGTCTTGACTCTGGAATAGTGCTGAAACAACCAAGCAGAAGTCCTTCAAAATCCAGTTGGAGGTGCCCTCTGTTTAACCAATAGCTAGTTGTTTAGAAATGTGAGCCAGGTTATGGGAACACCTCCACTGACACCTGCACTTGCTGAAGAGACAATATCTCCTAGAGTCCCTAGGGGACCTGAGATGGAAGAAGAAAATCATTGTCAGTGGCAGATGCAAATTTATGTTACATGACAAAATTAAAGATACTGTGCAAAGAGATTTTGTGGTCACAGAATCACAGAAACCTTCTGGTTGGAAAAGACCCTTAGGATCACCAAGTGCATCCAATATCCCTACTCTGCAAGGTTCTCCCCTAAACCTTATCCCTATACACCACATCTAAGGGACTTTAAACACATCCAGGGTTGGTGACTTGACTACCTCCCTGGGTAGCCCATTCCAATACCTGACCACTCTTTACATGAAAAAAGTTTTCCTGATGTGCAGTCTAAACCTACCCAGTCGAAGCCGGAAGCCATTCCCTTTTGTTCTATCACTAATTACCTGTGAGAAGAGACTAGCACCAACCTCCCCATAACATCCTTTCAGGTAGTTGTAGACAGCACCAGGGCTGGTGCTTTTGTAGGACAGAAAGCTGGATTTTCCTGCCTTTCTCCTTGATTATGTATACTATTCATGTATATTTGTGCAAAAAATCCTGTAGACAGTGGTTTATAGGAGGGCAAGATGAAGCAGGTTGTTCCTGAACACTCCCAGGACATTACATTTTAAAATGGTTGTTTAATTTTGGTAGAAAGCTTTTCAATGTAAAAAGGTTAAGAGTCTGTGGAGTGGCAGCTGAGTGGTTCTGAGGACTGTATCTGGTTGTACATTGCTCAATTGAACATTAGGCAGGACTAAAATTCTTTCTTCAGATCTATCTTAAAATGACTTACCAAAGATCACAGGCAAAGCCTTTTTAAGAGAAGAAACCCCAAAACTGGCTTTGCAAATAACAAATTGACACATCTATATGAGCCTTGCTTTTTTAGTTCCAGTATTACTTCTCCTTTTGCTCTTAGTACTTTGAAGCAGTAACATTTCAAATTCAACACGAATGTGTTGTTAAAATGACCTACAAGAAGCAGAAGGCTGTGAAATCACACAGGAGCAGCTGGATCTATGTGATTGTCCTGCATTTAGTAAGAAATCAATACTGATTAGAAAATTATAGTGCAGAAACATCTAAGGGAAATGCCCTTTTTTACTTGTTTCTTCATCTCACTGGAACAGATTACGAGAGTCAATGGATAATATTATACTAATTATTGTTAATTTTAATAAATTATGTAAGATCTATATTAGTTTGATTTCTCCTGAGATAATAAGGGCCTTTTGAGACATATGTGGCTCTTTTGAGGAGGTACAAGTGAGATCAGCTGATCTTTTTGAAATGATGTTAATCTTATCCAGTGATGTATTACTAATGTATCGTGTTTCTATTAAGTCTTGTAACACAAACACTGCTGAGAAGTGTGCTCATCTTGGTTTTCTGATGAAAAATTATTTAATTAAACAAATATATTGCAAGAAAAAGAAGATATGTTATCCCCATGCTTTCTAATCTCATAATCATATTAATGTGTCATACAGCAAGAGTTGCTACCATCTCTTACATTTTCACTCCTCTAATGCACAGATCGATAGAGTTATTCTTGTAGTAGTGAGCTTTCCTTTAGATCTTCTGGTTGGTGTTCTGAATATATCATGCTTTGCAGCTGTGTCACAGAATCACAGAATGTTAGGGATTGGAAGGGACCTCTAGAAGTCACAGTATCACAGTATCACCAGGGTTGGAAGAGACCTCAAAGATCATCAAGTCCAACCCATCACCACAGACCTCAAGACTAGACCATGGCACCAAGTGCCACGTCCAAACCCACCTTGAACTCCTCCAGGGGTGGTGACTCCACCACCTCCCTGGGCAGCCCATTCCAGTAGCCAATGACTCTCTCAGTCAAGAACTTTCTCCTCACCTCCAGCCTAAACTTCCCCAGGCGTAGCTTGAGACTGCGTCCTCTTGTTCTGGTGCTGGTTGCCTGAGAGAAGAAGGTAACCTCCCCCTGGCTACAACCACTCTTCAGGTAGTTGTAGACAGCAATAAGGTACCCCCTGAGCCTCTTCTTCTCCAGGCTAAACAATCCCAGCTCCCTCAGCCTCTATTCATAGGGCTTGTGCTCGAGGCCTCTCAGCAACCTCGTTGCCCTTCTCTGGACACACTGAAGCACTTCAATGTCCTTCTTAAATTGAGGTGCCCAGGTCATCTAGTCCAATCTCCTCACAAAGCAGGATCATCTAGGGCAGGCCAAACAGAAACTCATTCAGGCAAATTTTGAAAGTGTCCAGAGAAGGAGACTCCACAATATCTCTGGGCAGCCTGTTCCAATGCTCTGTCACCTTGTAGTACTATCTCTTTTCATGTAACTAAAAGTGTTTGTTACATCCTGGGCTTCATCAAAAGAAGTGTGGCCAGCAGATTGAGAGAGGTGATTCTGCCTCACCTTTCTCGATCTCACCTGGAGTACTCCCTCCAGCTCTGGAGCCCTCAACACATGAAGGACATGGGTCTGGTGGAGCAGGTCTAGAGGAGTGACATAAAATTTATCAGGGGGCTGGAACACCTCTTCTAGGAGAACAGACTAATGGAGATGAGGTTGTTCAGTCTGGAGAAGCTTCCATGGAGACCTAATAGCAGCTTTCCATTACCTGAATTGGGCCTACAAGAAGGCTGGAAAGAGACTGTTTACAAAAGCCTGTAGTGACAGGATGAGGGGCAGTGAGACTGCAACCCCCCCACATCTTTGGGAAGCCTTTTTATCTGCTATACAGCCCTCAGCCTCTGAGAAAGTTCCTTACTGCTTAAAGGAGTGGCATAGAAACTTAAATGACCCACAGCAAGATTGAAGCAAAATCAATAATAAGTTGATCAAAGTGAAGCAGAGAAGGCAGATTTTCTTCTGTTATTAAAATCCTTACAAATTTGCTTATTTTTCTCATAGCTCTCAGACTTTAAGTTTGTAAAAAAAATAATTAGAAAAAAATATTATATTTAGGATTTAAGTGTTAAGCAAATTCAGCATATTTCTCTTTTCCTGCTCACTATTTGAGGTGGAAAAGAACGACCTACTTTTGCTGCTTTCAACAGCTTCATCACTGAGTATTCTTCAAGGCTTGAGGAGGCTGGAAGAAGGCTTACAGAAAGTGATTGTTTTTCTCTTCTTACCCTTCTCCCTACCATGAAATTTCAACAGGCTTTTGTTACTGAACACTCAAATTGAAAATGAAAAGAGCAATTAGAAGAAATGTAGCATATTCCCTTGGGTCACCACAACTTTGGCTGCAACCTTTGTCCTTCACATTAGAAGTCCAAAATCTGCTTTCTGACACAGTTTCCAAGGTGCCTGCATGCATAATATCACTGTCATGGGGAAACTTCTGAAATGAGCAAGGAGCTGTGACTTAAGACTCTCCTAACGCATTAGTACTACCTTGAAAAGCGAGCTCCTGATGAAGCATCTAGTTGTTCACAGTTGGAATAGCAGGACTTAAACTATAGAATAAATTTAATCAACACTTTTTTGGAGAGGGCATCATAATATATGGCTGTGGGACAGGTTGGGTTTTGTTACTCTCCACTTCCCAAGCGATGTTTGTAGGTATTTTATATTTTTAGAAGTATGCAGTAGAAAATATCCTAGGTGTTTCGCAGATTGAAAGGAAGATACAAGGCTAGTATGAAAGGCAGTATCAGTGAAAATAAACAGGCAGACAGAACACCATATCCATTTTGGGCTCTGCTCTTCTTAGGTCAGGGAATTGTTTGTCCTGAAAACTGAAACAATAAAAGAGTAACAAGCTGACTGATGACGAGACATTCTTTCTGTGGTTGGTGGAAGGCAGAACTAAAAAAGCAGAATTAGAGCTATATGTCTGTTTATCATCCCCAAAGCATCTGTGGGCATGTGGTATTTATGGAGTAATGTTTTTTGTTTGTTTTTTGGTTTTTTTTGTTTGTTTGTTTTTTCTCTGCTATGTTTCTTTTGAAGTGGGGAACGTGTTGGAAGGAATATGCCCAGTTTGTGAATATTACAAACTGTATTTCTCAGCCATGCAATCCAGTGGGATAGCAGAGACTGAATGTGTGCTTTCCCAACTCTCTTTCTCTGGTATGATTAAGGGCAGTGAGATTTACTTTCCCTTCCTTATATCTCCTGGGGAATGCGAGATCTGAGGAAAGGCACAGAGTAGCATGGCTGTGGGGGCTTCATTCCTTATTTTACTCTTTTGCATTCACATAGGGTTAGTCCTAAACCAAGCAAGGCTCCAGCAGTCCAGATGTAAGTTAGCTTCTTCTTGAATGCAAACACAGTAAATATTCCACAGTTAACAAGATAGCTTCTGCAAAGAAGACAATTTTCAGTAGAAGTGTCTTTGACAGGTGCTTGTTTCCTAGTAGGATTTTTCTCTCTCCATTTTTTTTTTCAGTTGTAGACTGAATCTGTTTGCTATGTAGTTTTCTTCCCAATAATGCTTTGCTTACGAATTGCTCTCTCTGACAGTCCCAGTCCTGCGTGGATGAAGAACAGTTTCTTGTTCCAGAAACAATAACAAAATTTATTGCAAGGTGAGGAAAACACGACAAGAGAAAAGCTTTGGTGTACTCTAATCTAATCCTAACTNAAAAAAAAAAAAAAAAAAAAAAAAAGACTACTGAAATAATCTAGTATAAGTCTAGAAAGTTTATAAAAGAGCCTGTGTATGCTTTGTGGCAGTTTGTCTGTTCACTCTCACCATATGCTTTTTCCTGCACAGAAATTTGACTAACCAGCAGGTGGTCATGTGCAACTTTGCTGAAGATGTTGCTGCTATTCAAAATTGCTCTTGAAAGATACACTGACTCTATTAAAGTTGGTTTGGGCAGGTCTGTGAACGATATGTCCTAAAATGTTGAGGTACTTAGAGTTTGCAGATCTCTGGTGGGCAAAGTAAGCAGCACATTTGACCAAGCACAATTACTTAGCAGAACCTCTTCCTCTCTATAAATCTGGCAGCACTGTGACTTGCACTGCATGCCCTCACAGCTCCTTTCCCATCCCAGTTGGGCTGCCTACTTAAAGAGTCTGGTCCCACCCTGAAAGAATTAGCAAGACCACTGAACTGCTTACAGTTATCATCTCCCCAGGTAGTTGCAGAACAATCAGGGATGTGGTTACAGATTTTATTTGCTGGCCAAAGCACTGGTGGTTTGGCAGGAGAAGAGCTTGGTATCAGGATCAGATAACTGTAAACTACCTGTCAGGAGGAAAAGGTAGGAGGGAGGTTATGACTGTGATGAGGTGTGGATTATAACACAACCTGTTATTTGGGGCTGTGCTTAATGACAAGATGCAGCCTTGTGAAGTCTAAAGAGTAAATATATAGCCAAAAATGTGGGCTCTCTTTACACTCTCCTGAAAACCATTGGTGTGGGGGTATCAGAAGACCTCGTTCTAACCCAGAGCAAGGCAAGACCTCAGCTGAATGATTCCCTTCCTCCTTGAGAATCATATTTTTTCTGTTCTGTTGCCACAAATAAACCAGCAAAGTTAAGCAGGCTGGAGCTAATGAGAGGCCGTTGGAAAGCAATATGTGAATAATGTAAATGTCTTACTATGATAAGATGCTGTATTTTCATTAGGTTGGAACAGCATTGACAGGGCAGCTGAAAAGCCCTTTGGCAATATGAAGGCTAATTACTTCCCATGAAGAAACGAAAACTTGTCAAGCGGGAGCTCTGTCATTGCTCAGTTCAATAAATCAAGGCTATAAATCATACCCAACAGAGTCCCTGTGCCATTTTAGGCTATCTGTAATGTGCATGGGAGTGGAGAAACCAGACACTGGAAAGACAGTGCCATCTTCAAGAGAGGCTGATTTTATGTAGTTTGTGAAAAATTATTTCCACGCTTGGGTTTTATTGTTTTTTGAATGATGCACATACATTAAATGAGGTGGAGAATGGTGAAGGGGGTACATCTGAAGATGAGTATAAAGGGAAAATGGAGATGCAGTGAAAGAGGTTTATTGTTTTCTTTACTTAGGTGCTCAGGAAAAGAACTTTAAATGTGCTCTTTGTTTTTGATTCCTCATTGCATGGGCTCCAGATTAGCTGATCAAGAGTGTTTTCAGAGGTGCAAATAGCTTCTCATGGCAAAGGGGTTCTCCAGGAGCAGCGGTGTCTGCACTTTCTGAGTGCCTTCTGGGTTAGGAGACCATTGAATATTACTCTCAACTGGGCATTGCTGTTCCAGCTCTGTTGCTGACTCTCTTGGCCTTGGGTAACATGATGCTGCTCTCTGTGTTGTAGCTTTCAGTAAAATGAACAACTACCACTTGCCTTATTTCTAAACTTCCCTGAAAGTTATATATTAAAGTACCTAGTAAATATTAGTAGCTAATTATTTTTCATTTTTACTGTAAGAGAGGTAATTAAATCAAGGTATCTAAAATAGCTTCAGTGCTGTCATGGAACTGGATTTTTATTCAGACTGAAGAAGGCTACTGCTACTCCTTTGTGTTTAGGCCACAATCTGAACTGCAATTTTAAGTGTTCTCTGAAGAGATCTGAAGTCCTTTCTGATGCCTTTTGAGGTGGTGAGCTTCTACTGCATCTGCCAGTTAGTTTCAAATTAAACAAGCAATTTATGAGTTCAAAGACAAATGTTACTCTCGCTTTTAGCTTTTACTTCTAGACTTGTTCTGAACAAATACTGTATCGTGTATTGTTTGTCACTGATCACAGCAATTCAATTTCCTCACAAATTATGTGTGTGATTAACATGTGGGGTTCTTTACGTTGTGGTGACATTTATTTGTTTTTTTAATTGCTAAGGCAAGAGTTGAGAGGACATAGGACTGGAAGCATGTAAAATCTGTAACTGTCAGTTTAAAGAAAAGTTGCTTTCTCCTACTCTTTTGCTTTTTAAATATAATACATTATTATTTCTTTTCTTACTGTAACTGACGTGAGTGTTGTGATTCCCCCTGGTTCTTTTAAGGTGGATGTGATAGGTGCCATGTAAGAATTATTGTCTGCGTGCAGGCAGTGAGAATACCCACAGCAGCCCACAACTACATGCTTCTACCTTCCTTCTGGGGGCATTTTTCTGAGAAATTTAACAAACATGAGTTTTTTATCTCCTTGTCCTCCCAAATACTACAGACATCAATATCAATGATATTTTGAGGACTACTCAACTTCAAATCGCAATCTTAACAGGCAGATTCACATCTTTTATGGATGTTGTAGTAACTCACTACATGAAACAATTGAATGAGTAGTAGTGATAGGTCACAATAAGCTCATGTGAAACAGGTGTGCTACAGTAGAGTGAGGAACAGATTTTTTTTTCTTTCTTTTTTTCTAAAAGGGCATTTTTGTAGAATGCCTTAACCCTGATATTTCAACATACACCAGATGCCTTTCCCCAGTGTGTGGATTTTTCAACTGCAAATTGTGTCTTAAACATACCTGACAACACTTTTTTTATATCTGTGGGTATTAATTGTAATGGAGGGGTAATTAATTAATGCAAGATTGTATTTTCAAAGATTAATATTGTTTATTAATATTCAATATTCAGAACTCGCTCCACTCCAACCACTAATTTTAATAATAATCAGTTCTTTGCATGGTTGTGGAGACTTTATACAGATAACAACAGGATCTAAAAACAACTAATAATAATATATCACAAATTGAACTGGAAGAGAAGGTTCCTGTGGTCAATACACCATTGCGGTCAATATACCACTAGGTGGACTCAAGGAGCTCCTTCCTGCTTATGGCAGAAGGCAGTGGTGAATTACAAGAGGCTTCAAGAATTAACTCACAAATATCTCTCGAATTCTGGGGCTAGCTACAGCTTCACACAGTACCCAAACACTTTCAGGGAATTTTGTTTCTGTCTTGTCATCCACTGAGACTTCTGATTCTTCCCAGGGTTCTGGGTGCTGGGGAAACGAGGTGGACAATCTCTGACCTGGTCCTGGCTCTCTGGATGATCTGTGTATCTTCAGGACTTCCTGTCTTGGCAGGAGGCTTTCAGGTGCAGGCAGGATGTCTTGTGCAGTCTTAACACGATGTCATGCTGACTGTGCAGGCTGATTGTGTGGAGGCATTTAGAGCCTGTTCCTGGTAAACTTGATGCAGGCAGTTTCCAGGCAGTTCAGGATGCAGTGAGGCAGAAGCAGCAGGCAAGCATGGGTACAACAGCATAGGCTGGGACACCTCCCACTAGTACAGCTCACTCAAGGCCTCATCCAATCTGGCCTTGAACGCCTCCAGGGAGGGAGCAGCCACAACCTCCCTGGACAACCTGTTCCAGTGCCTCACTACCCTCACTGGAAAGAACTTCCTCCTAACATCC
>VWZE01013833.1:764883-798999 GCA_013396675.1 Eubucco bourcierii | reverse complement strand
AAGTAAAAGCTTTAGGAACTTTCTTCTCCATTTGCAACAGGACTGAGGCCCAAAACCCACAAACCTTTTATGCTGCAAAACTGATTTAGGCTCTCAGATACAACCTGCCTCTATTTTAGCTCCTGAAATGATTTTGTTGAAATGCCACTGCTCTTTCATGAGCCACTAGACTCTTCAAGGATTTCTGGGGCAGGAATGTGTATCTAGGTGTCTAGTAGAACTTTCAGACATCTTTTATAGCATTTATTCTGATCATTTCAGTGAGGTTTGTATGTGGAAATCTCCAGCACTGAAAGGATGTAATGGGGCAAAACTCCTAAATTGTTTTTGGAAGAATATTAGTTAGATTATAAAAGTATTACATTCAGAAATGTGAACTGGAAAATGCATCAAGACTTGCCTGTAATTCCTATGATGGTAAAGTATAAACAGATTTGTAAGTATGTTATCATGATTGGTAACTGTGGCCTTGCACTATGTTTACATAGCAATAATATTAACCAGTAAATATTAGGTTTTAAAACTTCACCTGATTTCCAGCTGCAGTTCTTGTTTTGCAGTCACATAGAGACATTGCTCATCCTGCCTCTCTTCATTGCCGTGGTTTCGGACTGTAACCCTGACAGTCACTGCTGACTTTGGAGGAGGAAGGCAGGAAGGTGGGATCTGCACCTCAGCTTGGTTGGTTAGGATTATCTGTTGCTGCACACATTTGCTCCATTCAGGCCAGCAAGCTCCTGCACAAATATTTCATTTGTAGTTAAAATAGTCATAACAACCCATGTCTTCATATAAAGGACTTTCCTGTCCTAGGTTTCAAAGAGCTTTATAGAGCAAACAAGTCTCTTGAACCCAAATTATAGAGTGGGCAATCAGAGTTCAGAGCACAGCCTGACTTCTTCAAATGTGTGAGGTCAGGGATAAATATGGAGACAGAACACAGATGAATCTGAATTCAGTTTTCAGCCAAAAAAGTTTTATCATCACATTTGTTGCTGGCTTATTGAGACACATGCACCTAGCTTACCATGACTTTACTCTGTAAGTCCCTTGGGACTAGTTCTCCCTAGGAGAGTGAGTGCTTAGGATGGGCAGATCTTGAAAACTTGAAACCTGGGAGTAGCCCCCTTTGGGAAAAGCCAAAACTAAGTACCGCACCATATTGCACAGTGTCATTTGTTCAGTGTTACAGCCAGAACAGAGCAGAAGGACATTCTTCGCCTACAGTGAGTGGCAAACTTTAGAGCCATGGTTTAGTCAGATTTTTCACCACTTGGTCTGACGTGGCAATGAATTTGTTACTCATCAACTAGAAGCTGATGGATAAATTCAGGAAATGCACATACCACAGGACCAGAGAAAACTGGAATTAGTGTTGTTGTCTGGCCAGCCAAGCGTAACGGTTGTGAAAGGACCCACATGGCGACCTGGTTTTATATGTATTCTGTATTTTCTTCTGTGATCCTAAATGATAAGTACATGCATCAGCTAGGAGAGGAGCATGCATAAGCACAAATGGAGCTTACATTTTATAATGAAACAGATCTGAAAATTCAGACCCCAAGTCATTGTGTGATGATATGTAGTTTAAATGACCTTTCCCTCATCAGTGTCAAGAGGAAAGTAGGATTTAGGAGAATAAGGGCAGACGGCACAAAGAAATTGTGTGACAAAATACTCCCAAGTGCAGAAGTGGCTTAGAAGCCTAGCTCCAAATTTCAAAACTAATACAGGTACTTAGGAAATGATTTTCCATTCATTTTCCACTTCTGGGCCAAGATTTCTTTACTCTTGGATCATCATTTGTCTTCCAGTATGTCTTTTATTACATTCCTTTTTTTCCCTGAACTGGATACATTACAGCTATAGATAAAGAGACAAAGAGGATAGTTGAATTTCTCTCTGTGAAACACACCCTGATAAACCTAGTTTTGAATTAGATTTCTATTCCTCTCATACAATATATACTTGCAAGCAATTTGTAAAGCATGATGCCTTCTTCTGAAGCAGCACATCTTCTATAACAGGCATCTCTCTGCTAGTATTGTAGTTAGAAACTATACCTTAAAGATAGTAAAATAAAGATAATAAAAAATTAGATCTGGCACTGTTTGAATTTGTGCAGCTGCTAGCAACTGGTATCTCATTAGTTTCTCAGTTTGCCATAAGCTGGAAATGTCTTCCTTGCAAAGTAATTAAACATTCCAATATAGAAGCAGGAAACATTTAGAAGCAATATGAAAATATATTAAACTCTGCTTGCAGTATAGTCCCTCAAAGAGAGGTTTCCATTAGGCATGTAGATAATTTAAAAGCTCATTTAAGCTTGTTTCAACTTCCAAACATGAATCATTGTGAAAAGCTCATTTTCTCTAATCTTGCAATTGTTACTTGCAGGCTTTTATGAAGTGTAGATTGAATGCCTGTAAACACATTTGTCTCAGAGGCTTTGGGTGTAGATTTTACATTAAGCCATACAGGGTACAGAAAATCTAGCCCATAATCTAGGATGCTACAAATACTTCTTTTTAGTATTTCATGCAGCACTTCTGCTGGTAGGATAAAATCCTAAGCATTTCAATTTTAAAGAAAGATTCTTAAATAACGCTTACATTTGTCTTCTGGGTAGTTGCTTTGGAGCTACCTTCTTCCTTAGCACCATCTGTTTAACAAAAAACAAAAAAAAAACCAACAAACAAAAAAAAAGGAGCAGAATGTTTTAGCAGTACCTATAAAGATTTCAGAAATCCCCAGAGAATATGACTTAAATATACAGGAATTGACTACTGACAGTGTGAAAGACAGAGCCATGAGAATCAGACTCCAGAACTGTGACAGTCTAGTTACAGCAGGCAAAACTGTAACAAGCCAGTGACACACTGTAAAGAAGATGATCCTGATTCTTCAAAGCTGACTGTCTACATCAAAATCAGTTCACAGAAGGTGATAAAGTTTCATTGATGTACAAAGAAAATTTGAGAGAAAGCACTGGAAAAGCTACAATAGGATAAGTGCTAAAGTTACTTTATTCCTGCTATAATCTGCTTTTGCAACTGTAGGGATGAACCATCTAGAAGCATTTACTGGCAGCAACTTATGAGACTGCTGTGATGCAAATATTTCTTGGTTTCAGAGCCATAAACTTCACTCATTATTTCTAGGACAAATGGCAGATGTGCAATGTGTAACATACACAGAGTGATGCTAATTCATGACTGCTTCAAAGCCAGGGAATCTGCTTTCATCAGGAATAAGCCTGCACAGAAGTTTTCAGCACTGTTGCTGGAAGGAAAGCAATTACTAGATGCAAACCATAAACACTCCATGAAATGCTCTGATTGCAAAAAGCCAATTAGGTGGCCAAAGCCAGAACTGTTAGATTAATGCAGTTACCTTTTATCTGAGAACTGTTTGCTAGCACAGTGATGAACCCAAGATCCAAACTCATGTTTGACAAGGCATTCATGGCCACCACTCTCACTAGGAAAGTACCTAGAGAAGATAAATGGCCAGTTAAGAATAGCAGTGGGACCAGTCCATCACATTTGAGATGTAAAATCCCATTCATAAAGAAAATCCTTTTCTGCTAAGAGTTTTGTGGTTTCTCTGATGAGTTTCCACTGATGAAAGGCTTTTCACTTCCACTGATGAAAGTACCTAGAGAAGAATGTTCCTCTCCTTTATCTCAGCTTTTTAATAACTCATCTGCATTTGCAATGTGAAGAAAACTACACAGGAAACTAGATGTGTGCAAACACTGCAGACTAAATGAATTTGGCCATCTTGAGAGAGCAACTGTCTTGTTTGAAAATTTCTTCCTGAAGGAAAAGGATGTGCAAAGGGTATAAGGAGACTCAATAAAACTTTTAATATTGGATCATTTTAACACATGAAATGAAATCATAATTAGCTTCTAGCATTCCAGCTTTGGCATGGGATTTGAGGACAAACCTTTTTTGTCTTCTGTCACTGATTTAAGTCTTAAGGACAGTCTGTCTAATTCCACATTTTAAAGGCTTTGATTTTTTAATAAGAAAAGGAAAAAAAAAAAAAGTTTACTCATGAGTAAGTCCCACAAAACTACATGTTGGAGACCAACACAGAGAAAAGCTTCTTTGTCATCTCTGCTAGAACTCCTCAGACTGCTGCAGCCTAAAATGCAGAGGAGTGTAAACTTGGAAGCTATGCATATGAACAAAGAGGAGAAAAGCACTTTGTGATTCAGGAAAATGTCATCATTTATACATGAATCAGATCACATCATGAAAAAATAAAACCTGGATCACCATGTCTTTTTAACTGTGAAACTCAGGGAAAGCCTTGCTGTCTCCATATGGAGACACATTTACCAGTGCCAGATTTTTACCTCTCAAGTCAATAAGACTGTTCCATTCCTACTGTTCTGCAGACCAGGTCTGAGCAGCTGTCCCCTACCTCAGGATGCTGTGACTATGCAAGCGTCTCTACTGAGCTGTGAGCATTTTTGGAGGTAGGGAAGATGTCAGCATGCTGTACCTTCGGAGGGCATAGGAATGATGTACATTTGAGGTTCCCCATGAGGGCAATCTTCTCTGTGAGAGTGAGTTTCATTAGATCCAATCACCTCAAACTTCAGCTTATCTGGGGCACCATGAGACACAGAGACATTCATCTCCAAATTCTCCCCCAGCTGCAGGGTGTGAGAAGCTAATGTAGCCTGAAGACCAGACACAGGCTCGATTAAGTGAACAGCAATGCTCTCAGAGATCCCCGATGCAGTGGTGTTGCTGGAGGCTCGGATTTCCAGCTGATGTATCCCTGGGCCTAGCAGCTCCTGAGCAGTGCTGTCAAGTGTCAGATTGTGAGGCACAATTCCTTCCTTTACGCTGGATTCAGTCAGTGTCATGTTGTCTGCTAATAGAATGTAGGTCACTCCATTGCCTGCAAAAAGAGAGTTCAAAATTCCTCACAGCTTGCATAGTAGACCATCCGACTCTAGCTGCTTTCTGCTGCATTCAGGTGTTTCTAAAGCAGCTGTAAGAACACTGCAGTAGTGCAGCCATTTTTAATAAAGTCACTGAGGCTGTTTTTATGCCCTTCAGATTTTATGTCCTTTAGATTTAGTCTGTTGTGTTGTTTTCTGCTGGCCGCTCAAGAGAATTCAAACATACACTACTGTATTTTATTTTTCAAGCATTTCTGTAGATTTCAGGGAACTGAAGTGAGAATGTAATATATGCCAGAAAATGTGACCAGCTCAATGTGGAATCCTCTTACCCTCAATCACAGAAGCTTTTCTGTGAATTCCGAACTTCAAATATGGAAATCTCTGCTGGCTTCTTGTGGATTAAAGTGACTAAAGTTTTGCTCATGCTCTGCCAGCTTTGGGTAGAGGGAAAACATATATACTTATGTTTGAGGTGTGCAACAGCTCTGGGAAAGACACTTCCCACTCCTAATGCAGCTGATAGTCTTCAGTTGTCACAATTAAAGGGAAAACATTCACTAAAAAGAAATATTGGTTATAATATTGAAAACCCTGTTTCTGTCCCATGCACAACAATTTATTCTGCCATTTAAATCATGCAGAGCAAATGCCCTCACCTCCATTGAGTTCAACTTGAATCCACAACAGCTCCCCATACAGTGTATGGCAGAGAGAGCTGTTGCCAGATGCATGCTGGCTGTAGCACCCAGTAATGCTTAGCTGGTCCATCTTAGGGTGAACAGTCACCCTCTTCTGTGCCATCACATGCCACTCGCTGCTGGTGCATTCCACAAAGACGGTAAACTCTCCAGGAGATGAATATCTGTGTGTGATGTTGCTGACCAGTCTAGAATAACAAGAGAACAGCTGCTTGTTGTGGAAGACTGTCCTGGGAAGTCCTTAGCCTAGAATTTTACTGGTTTAGCCTATTATTTTTACTGGTTTTAGTAATTTTTACTGTTTTTTCTCCAGCTCTTCAGTCTGGAGAAGAGAAGGCTTCAAGGAGACCTTTTGTAGCCTTCCAGTATGTGAAGGGGACCTACAGGAAGGCTGGGGAGGGTCTGTTGACAAGGTCTTGCAATGACAGGACAAGGGGCAATGGGTTTAAACTGGCAGAGGGAAGATTTGGACTGGATGTTAGGAGGAAGTTCTTTCCAGTGGGGGTGGTGAGGCACTGACACAGATTGCCCAGGGAGGTTGTGGCTACTCCCTTCCTGGAAGTGTTCAAGGCCAGATTGGACGAGGCCTTGAGTGAGCTGTACTAGTGGGAGATGTCCCTGCCTATGGCAGGGGGTTGGAACAAGATGATCCTTGAGGTCCCTTCCAACCTTACCATTCTATGATTCTATATTACCACTGTTTTGTTTTTGTTCTTCTGCTCTTGCTTTTCTAGTTGACTCAAGTCAGATTCTATTAGTAGACTAATAGATTTCTTGAGCCATTCCCTATTATGCCTAGCACTAGAACAAATTCTGATTTTTAAATCCTGCAGAAAAATGTTTGATCATTTAAAAACATTATTTTTCAGCAATTACAACAAGTGAAAAGCTCTAGAATTCCATTGTATTATTATAAATGCTATTAAAAAAATAGAATCATAGAATAGTAAGGTTGGAAGGGACCTCAAGGATCATCTAGTTCCAACCCATAGGCATAGGCCATTGGCAGGGACACCTCCCACTAGTACAGCTCACTCAAGGCCTCATCCAGTCTGGCCTTGAACACCTCCAGGGAGGGAGCATCCACAACCTCCCTGGGCAACCTGTACCAGTGCCTCACCACCCTCCCTGGAAGGAACTTCCTCCTAACATCCAGTCTAAATCTTCCCTCTGCCAGTTTAAGCCCATTGCCCCTTGTCCTGTCATTTCAAGACCTTGTAACTAAAATACTCTTTAAACTTCAGAAAATAATGCTTGCCTGTTTGTTCAGCAATGTCGTTCAGCAATGTTGTGTCTTAGGATCTGGAATAAATACTCTTACTAAGAAATAGGAATCACTTCTCATAATAAACAGAAGAAAGATTGTGGTTGGCAGCCTGACATAAAATGTTGTATTAATTTCCAAACAAGTTTCTGCAGAATCCAAGTGTCTTGTGTGTATGGCCTATTATTAGTCTACTTGATTTTTAACAGCTCATTCAAGAAACCTGGAGTGTTCAATAAAATGCAAGCAGTGACATTTACAGGTTGGCTAACATGTATCTTACTTTACAGGGTAGTAAGGATCAATAGTGTGGCCATCTCCAGTGCTAATGACGCAGGAAAGGTTGCCAGAGTATGGAGAGAGCAGCCAGTTCAAACCGACAGTGATGTTTTCCAAGACAAAGCATGTCTCTGGCACAGCCAGCTGCAGACCTGTAGAACATAATGACAGAATTCAGTGCCACTCTTTCCCTGCACATCTTACATAATTCAGTTAATTTTTATGCATTGCAAACAGGCCTTCTCCAAACCAGAGCTGGTACTGCTGCTAATTTGAGTGCATTAGTGGCGCATCAGGGAGCTGGTTCTTTTCCATACCTACTGGTCAAGATTCTTGTTGGAACATAATTTCATTTAAGTGTGTTTTGTGTGTCTGAGTACTCTGCCTTTGTATCCTATCAACCCCCTCAGCTACATCTTTGTGCCTATTTTCAGTGGTCATCACTCTTTCAAGTTCTTCCCTGATTTAAAGGTAAATGGCAATGGTCACAGTGTTACAGCAAAGAGCAGCCACGCTTTTGGTGCTGATGGCCTGTGCAGACCTTCTCCCACTACCTTACCTTCCTTGCAGTGGTACTGAATAGACAAATAGCTTCCAGAAACTGGACAAGGATCTCCAAAGAAAGCGCCATCTGCTGCCACCTGGCAGGCCTGAAGACCATGGCACTGGCCTGGAAAGAAGGAGCATTTAAAATGAGCTAGGCGGGGTTGTCTTTAACTGTTATAACAGCTCAGATGAGAGAACACAGAAACAAAAACAGGCAGGGAAAGCAATGTCATGCCACTGATTTCTAGACAAACCCTCACATCAGTCTGGCTTTAACATGTTGCTTATTGCGTAGCATTTCTTGGCACCATTCCACTTTATTGGAATAAAGCTGAGTTGGAGAGGGTAAAGAAAAAGAAGTTATGTGTTTTGTTTAATTTTTGGCTGAAGTCCCAAGAGCCACCCTAAGTTCAGGCCACAGTCACTGTTTATCCTGGCAAGTAGTGGTGCCTTTTCCAGCAGGCAGTGCACATGACACATGGCAGGCAGCAGCAGATCCCTCCTGCCCTCACACCTCCATGCTGCCAGACTTCTGAGCTCTCTTGGTCTGGAGTTTAGTTTGTATGAATGTGCTCTTTTCCATCTCTGTCAGACCTAGGCTCTCCCATTGAGTTTGTCAGGGAATCTGTGTACCCATGTATCTTCTTCATGCAGTGAGAGGAACCAGGTATGCCCTTGTTCTCCATTTGCTCCCGCTCTCCTCCTCTGAATCTTTGCTCCTCATGAAGTTCCTCCTTTCTGTCCTCCATGTCAGCAGCTCTCTGCAATTACCTTTATTTTAGGAACAATCCACTAACTCTACTGAAATACAGGATAAACTATTTAAGGACCAGGTGCATGTCTTTGACAAGCAGTGCTGTAAGATACTACCTGCTACTTCATCTTTGACACTGATCCAGCTGCAGTCTTCATCTGTATCATACTGGAGAGGAAGCTCCAGTGCACAGTAGTGAGGAGTCTTCCGCCCATAGAAGCTCTCTCCGATTTGAATAACTTCTCCTGATCCACACTGTAGAGTGGCATTGTAATTATCACAGGCAATGCTCTGGCCAAATTCTAATAGAAGTTTAAAAAAAAAAAAATCAGATGTAACTTTTTTAATTTCTGAAGAACCCTGCTACAATTCTCCTGCATACCTTTTTTTCCCCTCCCTTTCTTTCTTCCTTTTAAGCTAAACCAAGTTTTTTGTAAGTTCCTTTTAAAAAAATGCAAAGTAATAGATTTACCTGGTTTTATTGCTTTGCATAAAATTACATAAATTTAAGGACTTTTTTAATAAACCAAAACATTTTAACTGAAAACAAACAAACAAACAAAACCTAAGAAAAAAGTCAGCATCACTGTGTGGAAAACACTTAGCATTTGTTTGACCTGCAGTACTGGAAAGTTTAAAATTACTTCTTCCTTATGAAAGACCCTTGTGGCAGTGTGTGATTTGCATGATATGCAGGTAATTGCTCTGGAGAATAGTTTGCATAGTAAGTATGGGACCTGATCCCATTTCTGCTACAGAGACACCTTTGTTCCTCTGCGATATTCGACTGACTTCTTTCAGCAGGACTGCTCAAGTGAGTAAGGTCATATCTCTAAATGCATAACACCTCATTCTTTGATTAATCTGGGACAGTTAATTATCTTTCAGAATTCTTAGTATCCTGTAATAATCAGGATACATAATACCCTGAAGAGGAGGATGCTAAAGACTGCTCTCACAAGGGAGTGTTGCAAAAGAGTTTTTGTTTCAGCTCTCTCAGGTTTGAATACATTGTCCTGCGGTTGCTGTTTCGATCATTCCCTTTAAGTACCTTGCCTACCAGTGCCAAAGCGTGCACACTGCAGTAATTGTGTGCTATTGTTATTTAAAGGCTCAATCTAAGCCTGGCTGTAACTATAGCAACATGATCAGTTTACAGATTAGAACTCTCTAAATAAGCTTGCAAAATAATTTACTGGTAAAGTCTAATACGAGCTATCTTCTCATGCAGTTTGATTTCTCTGCTTGGTTTAGAGAGTTCCCATAGTATTTGCTGTCTCAGCAGCTTCTGGGTGGAAAAATGTACAGAACCTGGTTTGTGTGCCTATGTGCACATATTTTTATACAACAAATTGCTAACCAGCAGAACACCAAATGGTAGAATAGGAATAATAAATAATTATAATAATAGGAAAGGTTTTACTTGCATTGAGATACACAACTGGTGCTAAAACAGATGGCCAAAAAAAAGGACGGAGGTAGAACAGTGTCTGGTTAGTTGTTTGCAGACATATACCTAGCTCAGATCATTGAGATGACAAGCTGTTGGGACTCAGAGAAATTAAATCCCAGCAGTGGTACCATTTGGAGCTACTTACATGTTTCATTTGAAGCCTCAAATTCAGTGTTCATGTGAACCGAAACCGAAGATGAATGTGTTGAGTGTCACTATACCAGTTTTACAGAGGCAAACTGAAGTTCTGTCAGGTCATGGGAACATCCAAACATTCAACAGCCAGAGAAACTGATGAAAATACTGTTGCTCTTTCTTTGGGGTATTGGATCTAACTCCTTGCATGCAAAGCTGCTCTGTTACTGAAAGTTGTGTGTGTATTAATGGACAGGGGCTGTAGATACTGAAAACAAGGCTGTAATTTCTTCAACCTGTCCTTGGTTTCCTGGGTAGCGGATAAGGGGTGCAGTGTAGGACATTGTCGCTCAATGATGCAAACACTCTTTGAATGTAATGGGCTTTTAGTCAGATCCTGTGATAACAGATGATAGCTTCCTTACAGACAGTTGCCTACCGCGGTTGTAATGGAAAAATAATTTTAGTCTGTTTCTGCAAGGAAAATAAGATGAGGGAAATGTGGTGTCTGCCAGCTTCCTCTCCTTCAGTCGTCTTTAATACTAGTTGACTTCAACCAGATTTGATGTATAGATACAATCCTTAAAACACTGTAACATGTCATGCAAATCAATAGCTAAGTAAAAGAGCTGCATCAGTGCCTCTGCTAGAGTAGAGATTGTAACTCTCTGTTCCACGGTGTGGGATTCAGCCAGCCAGCACATACAGCTGGAGCTCTGCAGCAGCTACACAACTGCAGGGGCGGCAGCTGAGAGACTGAAAAGCGTTTGCAGAGGTGGAACACGCTGGGCGTAGGGGAGTGAACTGGGAGTGCTGAGGAGGAGGGTAGGGAGGAGACGTGGAACAGAAAATCAGGGCAGGAAACAAAACGTTATTGGTTTTGCTGATTGTGGAACGACTTGTTAATTAAGTCAGAAGTAGTACAGTACTGGACCAGGCGGCAGTAGTTCTAGGGCTTGTGGAAACCTGTAATTGCATAGTAAATTCAAAGAGTTTTTATGTTAGTGAACCTACAGCTAGACTGTCCTTCCAGTGCTTATGACCGTAGTTCTAGTTACAGTTTAAAATGCTTGGCTTATGTGCAAAGTGCACACACAAATTCCCCTCCTATCTCTAAGTACAACGGGACGATATTGCCAGCATTCCTTTCCAGGACTGTTTGTTCCAACTCACAATTTAAGGGACACAATGCCTGTAGATTTTTCTGTCTGAGCACTCAAATGCCACCAGGAAATAAAGGTTCCTGTCTGTTTCCCTATCCCAGGAACCCCTCAAACTTCACCTGATGGAAGGCTCCGAGAAGAAACAAGAAAAACTCGTTCTCACTTCTACTTACTCTAGGATGCTAGGAGTGGGTTTTGGAAGTCTGTATGTATTTTTGCTTCAGTTACAAGTGGATATTACTTTGGCACATATTTATGTTTAAGAGTATTCTTACAGGGCATTCATACAGGTCCCACCTAGCTCAGGTACTATGGTGCTGTGGGAGTCTGTTCTTGCAACCATGCTCTGATGTACTACTCGAATTAGCTTTAAACTAGCTGGCTTATGGGCACTGTGAAAGCAGACTGCTACATGTGTAGATTCACCTTCAGATCCACTTCTAATTTACTAGCCCTCTACTGGAAACCTCTACCTTAATGTCTGTTGCCAAGCACCCACATCTCAGGATTCTTCCTTCCTTTGGATCAGTTCTTACACTGGAAAGAGTTCCTGCTGTGGTTATTCAGCTTTTCGCTTGTTCACTTTTAGTAAGCTTGATGTAGTTATTGCACAGACACTTAGGAAGCAATAAGGCAATTTATGCACAGTTGCGAGCATGGCACGCTCACTCCTCAGCTCCCGCTGCTGTGTGTCTTACCAAACTCGCAAATGAAGTCAAATTCCTGGCTGCAATTCTCAGTCACACCCCACTGATACTTGGCGTTCTTCAAGATGTGCCCGCATGTGAATGAGACAGGAGATGGCTGATCCTTGTGCCAGTTACTGTAGCTTACATTCGAAGTGTCCAGCCACATCATTGACCCTGTGAACAGAGTAATCGTGTCCCACATTTTATTTTCTACAATAATGCAATCACAGAGTCAGAGGCTGCAAGCAGGACTGTAGCCCTGCTCCCACAGAGGCAGAGGTGGGTTAGTCTGTGTAGGGATTTTCAATTACGTTTTGCATTTAACCTGATACAATAAGAGAGACACTGCCACTTCTCTCTGTGCTCCCAACCTCAAGATTTCACAGTTTCGCTTGTATCAGATCTTGAAACACTTCCTAGTGTGATGAATTGGCCCAGCTTGCTCTTCCACTGGAGACCTAACCCAGCACATTCATTTGATGGGTCAGCAAGCCGATCTAATTCACCGTGGTTCATGCAGCCACAGGATTCAATGGAAGGAGTGAAAGCATGCAACTGGGAAGTGAAGCATGCAATGAAAACTTCTTAATATCAATCTGAAGATACAGCAACAAAAGACAGTGGCTTTGCAGCAGATGTCTAGAGAGGGACTAACTGCATTTGTTACCATGTGAAGTACAGTTTTAAAGAAGACACCATTTCAAAAGCACCTACCGTCAGTTGTTTCATTCAACAAGGAGTTCGAGATCAGTCCCATCCACCAGTCCTGATCCTCAGCAATATATTTTTGCAAGAACTCTTGAGTTTCCTCATTTTCAATAAAGACAAGGTGCCCTCCTCCTCTCTCACACCAGCTCTGGGCACTTGTGAAGGTTCGCTGGAGTCTAACAAACTCATAGCACGAGTGGTTGAAAACTAACTGGTGCTTGGAGCAAGGGCTTCCTTCATCAATGGTTGCTTCCTCCACAGCCAAACACACAGCAAGAGAAATTAGAACTGCGATCCCAAACCACATTCTCAGCTCAGTGTCCTGCGTGGCGCTGGTCTTGCTTATCACCTCACCACTCTTTTTGCTAGCCTTTTCAAAAGCTTGAGGTGTCATCTGTGTTATGTCACCAGTGTTTCTCCTTCCTCTGTGATGCTGCAATGACAGCAGCAATAGAGGATGGAACAGATTGATCCTAATAAATAATGGTGATTGTGTCTGAGGATATACACCAGAGGTGTTGCTGCTGAGTCACTGCAATGGCCATTGTGAGGATTATTGTATAAAAGTGTCATTCTATGTGAGGTCAGTTTGAGGAGAAGACATTAGAGTATTGATTTTCTCATGAGCAGAGAAGATAAAGTTGATGTATGCTGCTGGACACATGGGAAAGTGAGATAAAGCTCCTACACCAAAGGCATCATTGTGCAAACATTAAAGCTGGAGACCTTTAAAACAACAACAAAGAGATACAATAGCAGAAATGAAAGGAGAATGAGGAAAATGAGAACCACAAGGAGTTATGAGATGGGGAAGCACACAGTACTCCTCTAGATATACTTCATTGATTTGTTTGGATGCTGATGCAATGTCCCTGCTTATTGTATCATATTCATCCTGCCCACCTCTTTACCCATTCATGTCAATCTCAGCTGTCCCAACCTTAATTTTGAAGTGTTGAGTATGTTTAGAATTCCAAATCCTAAGTAATTTCATCCCTTAAAAGCTAAGGTGCTTAACTGTATAGAGCTACACCTTTTATACATGTTAGAAGGTGAAAAAGAATGCCAGAAGTTAAAACGGTGATTTAGAAAAGATGAAAGTACTGCCTTAATCATCAGAACTGCTTGGGTGCCTCTGTGCACATTCCAAAGGCTGCTGATGGACTTTGGGAAGCCAGCCCAGCGACATCCCTAATAGCTTCTGAACTTCCCTACAAGAGATACCCATCAGGTTTACAAGGGCACTGGATTAGCAGAACTGCAGTACAAAGAAAGATCTGTAGCTATGGTGATCCTCCTGTCCTTGGCATCAACTCCATTGAATTTGATGCAATTATTATTAATTTATGCCACTGTAACCTGACACGGAAAGAACATGCACTTATATTTAGACACGGATTGGTGAGCCAGCTCCTGCATCACAGAGATGCAGGAAGCAGTGAGGTTGGATTGGATTCCTGCTCTGCAGAAATGCACTGCACTGCTGAAGGTAATGCCCATACAGCACAGAATGCCAGCCCAGCTCTCACCCTAAAGCTTTCTTGCAAAGTACCCGTACTGCTTCCAGTAAGCAGTTATGAGTGACCTTCAATCCCAAGACCTTTTTGGATCTCCAGTTCGTAGTCACCTTGCTTAGCTGGATAAAACAGGACTACGATCAGGGTTTTCAAGATAAAGTTCATGGGAAAGTGTTTAATGGTAGGACAGTTGTGGGGGAGGAGGGGGAATGGTAAGAAAATGCACAGTGGCAGAGGGATAGACACTATGCTGAATGTCTCTTTTCTTGCCACACTTTAAAATCTAGACTTGCTTCAGCTATGGAACCCTTGGAGAAGATCCCACATTAATTTCTGCGTGATTAATAGGAAGGCCTTTGGAGCACCTGAGATGTGAATATTCAGGCTGAGTTTCCCAGCTCTGGAGAAGGCCAAGCCATATTCTAATTAGCTGATGGATCTGGCCCAGGAAGTACTCAGAAACCCATCACCTTCCTGGAAGGGACCATGCAACTATGATTAAAGTTGGTTCTGTTGAGTATGTCTGCAACCTACAAGCCCCATTTGGGCTGCATGCAAAATTTCACAGGCTTCAGTTTGGAAACACCCAACCCAACTGTTTTATCTTCAAGCTATTATGAAAGTCAGAGCCAAGGGCAGCTGACATTCAGTCAGTTTGCCACTCTGTATGTTTGTGACATTTCCTTACAGTCCTTGCTTCTTCTTGGGCTTTGCAGAAGCTGGCAGGCAGCCCCCCCCACAAGTTTGTCCTTTTTGATATGAGAAACACAGACTGCTTCTGAAAATAGAGGTGTGATGGAGGAGACTGCACTGAAATGTATCTGATACAGACTATGCATTTCCAGCAGGTGCCATTGACTCACACTGGTGATGAATGGATTCTGTAGCATTGTCCAGGTCTCTCTTTGCAACTGGAAATTTGACTACACGAGCGTGCCGCTAAGAACACCAGAGCTGGATGTGCCACAGGCTATCCTCTGTGAATCTGCTCCAAAGCCATAGAAGTCAATGGAAGTCTTGTCTCTGGCCTTGACAGATTTTGAAACAGGCCCTGAAAAAGAACAAATAATGCTTAGAACTGTCTACAAATAAAGCCAGGCTCTCCAAGTGGCTCTGCTTTGGCAATTCCTACAGCAGCGTGAATTTTTTTCCTGATTTACGGTTGCTATAAGTAACTCTTCAACTGCCTCCAACAGATGGGGAATAGAAGAAAGACAATTTCCCTCTTTTGCAGTTTGTTGCCTTCTTATATTTTAGTGCCAGTAAAGTCTGCCAGCTTATTCTGTTTACCACAAGGAAGAGAAAAGCTTTTACAGAACAGAAAATGCTGCTTGAAAAGCATCAAAATTAGCAACTGGGGTCCTCGGGGAGAGAGAAAAATCCTGAAAGCCCTCTTCACTCATAAGTGAAGAGTAGCTTTATTTCAAATAAATAGTGCTCCTTGCCTTTACCATTTTGCAGGAAATATGCCATTTGCATTCTTTCTCAACAGAAAGATTTTTTTTTCCTGAATAGTTTTCTCATGCCATGAGTCCACATGGAAACCTCACAGGATAATGCAAATAATTTAAGAAGCTACTTTAGCGGTCACATATGCTGGTGTGCAAGGGACAAAATCCTGTCCCTTGCTGTATAAGCTCATCTCGTGTGTTCCAAAAGGCAGTCATGGAAGAGCTTAATTAAAGCTCTCTCATTGTCTCAAGGGGTGGCTGCCAATTACACACTAAGTTCTCTCATGGTTTCCCATGGGAGAGTAACTGACCCCTAACAGGTATTGTAAAGCCACTCCAGTAACTTCAGGGAAGTGTCAAGCATCAAGTCATCTACATAGATTTTGGATCCAGTAAAATCATTCACTCACTGGCTTTTGTTTGACTTTTTCATACTTTTGAAGAACTGATGTTGTTTTTAAGGAACTATGAACCCTTTACAGGACTTGTTAACCCTTGCTCAGTTATAGCTGCCTGCCTGAAAGGCTGATGTACCAACCACCCTTCCAGCACATGTTATGTACCAGTGACTTCAACTCAAACATATTCACTAGCTAAAATAAGGCTTGCAAAGCAAGCTTGTTTTGCAGGCTTTGACTAGAAATTAGTGACAAAATTTTCTCCATATTTTCACACCCTCAATCCTAGCTGCAATAAAGCTACAAATAACTCCTTTGTTTGTGAACTTTCCCGCATCTGTTGGAATAAGTCCTTCATTTTCCTCAGAAATGTTTTAGGGGACCCTGCAGATCTCTTACAGAGTCCTAACTTGCCCTTAGGAGTTACACCAGATGGTGGTCATCAAGAGAAAGTTTCTTCAGCAAAGCATTGTGCTATATAAAAGATCACAAAAGACAATGATGAATGACTTATACCTGGTTTTCAAACAGATACTGCAACGTTTGGTTGTTGGAAGTAGAAGCTGTGGACGGGAAAGAAATCTGAAGCAAATTTTCTTTATGAGGCTGAAAAAAACTTAATAGATATTAATAAAAAAGAATGATGAGATTCTGTCATTTAGACCGTGAAAAACTGAGATTCTGTAAGCTAGCCTCCTAGGTTATGTTCACCACTCCTAAGAGGGGTACCTTTTTAAACAGCTCTGCTTTGGTGCACAGATCTCAAAATACTCAATCACTATTAGTTGGTCTTTATTCAAAGCTTGTCTATGTAAATTCTGTGCCATTTGGAAAGTTTGGCTTTATATGCTGACGTTGTTGTAGAACAAGAGATGAGAACACACCATGCTTCTCTTAACATATGTAGGTGTGTAGGGTTACCTTGACACCTTTGCAAATCAGTCTTTCATGTCTCCAGTAAGGCACCAAGCACTGGGTTGCAGTTTTTGAATAATACAAATGATGGTAGTCGATACCTCTGCAGTTCAGGGCACCCTGAATCCACCCACAGATTTCTCCATGACCAACTGCTGCTATGAAGAGGACATGGCTCCTTGATAAGAGTTTTCTACTTTTGAACTTTGCTGTCCTAGACCTGAGAAAAATCCATTCCAGAGTTTCACTGGGCTGTTGGAGTGGTGGATGTGCGGAGAAGGAGGACTACAGTGCTTCCACTGACTTCAGAGTGCTCATGAATTATACCTGGCTGCAGATCGCAGCTGCATCATAACAGCCCGAGAACATCCTGTGATTCAAATGGACATTGCAGCAAGGCAGAATAGCTTGACAGTCTTTAATAGAGACCAGAAAGTACTAGATTTGAAGAGTTAAGGAAGAGCTGGCAATGGGAAGGAATAAATCACACCCCCATTTCTTTTGGCTTTTGTTCATTTGCCTTGAGGAAGGACATGTAATTTTTCTTTCTATAGAAGGATATTATCTTTGCATTCCTGAATATTACTGAATGTATAGATTTTATCAAAAATGGAAGTACATCTCTCTTATATTAATTGAATAGCCATGTAAATAGAAAAAAAATATTTAGGTTACTATTATTTTTAGGTATCATTAACTTCAGGTAAGATCAAGAGTGCTCTGTTTTAGTGTGTCGCAAACAGTTCTGCAGTGCACAGAACTGCCTCTTGAAAAGATCTGTTTCATTATTACCCAATGGGTAGGAAGTACTAAGCCCTGATCAGACTGTCCAGAAAGGGATGGAGAAGAGCCCAGAGGCACACCTACATCTTCCATCTCTCCAGCTGGCTTTTAAAAAGTCCATCTGCTGATTAGTTTAAGAAGGTGGATCACGATCACGCTTCCTTCCTTGCTGCTCTTGTGGGCTGCTTGTCCTCCCAGCAAGACCCAGTTATTTGCTGACTGAAAAGGGTTTGGTTCTGTTGTTGCTCTACTGTCTAATTTTCCATGTGGCAACACAGCGAACTTAACCAGTGAACCCTGCCAAGTTGCAATTTTGATCTTATCTCGTTTAGAAAAATAGGGAAAACAATTCTTATCTTTACAGGCTGCAGTAATTAAATTAGACATTCATGCCTGGCATGATGAGGTCAGGATAAAGATAAGTAGGACTACTTTCAAGAGTTCCTGGGTTGGACATCGTTTCTGTTTATATGCCATCCAGAGGGACCTGGACAGGCTGGAGAGGTGGGCCCAGGCCAATCTCATGAAATTCAACAAGACCAAGTGTAAGGTCCTGCACCTGGGTAGGCACAATCCCAAGCACAACTCCAGGCTGGGTGGTGAATGGCTGGAGAGCAACCCTGAGGAAAAAGACCTTGGAGTCTGGGTTGATGAAAAGCTCAACATGAGCCTGCAGTGTGAGTGCAGCCCAGACAGCAACTGAGTCCTGTGCTGCATCAAGAGAAGCGTGGCCAGCAGGGCAAGGGAGGGAATTCTGCCCCTTTACTCTGCTCTCGTCAGACCCCACCTGGAGTACTGTGTGCAGTTCTGGAACCCTCAGCACAGGAAGGACATGGAAGTGTGGGAGCAGGTCCAGAGGAGGCCATGAAGATGATCAGAGGGCTGCAGAAACTCTNACTATTGACAAGGTCTTGCAATGACAGGACAAAGGGCAATGGGTTTAAACTGGCAGAGGGGAGATTTAAACTGGGCGTTAGGAGGAAGTTCTTTCCAGTGAGGGTGGTGAGGCACTGGAACAGGTTGCCCAGGGAGGTTGTGGATGCTCCCTCTCTGGAGTTGTTCAAGGCCAGATTGGAGGAGGCCTTGAGTGAGCTGTACTAGTGGGAGGTGTCCCTGCCTATGGCAGGGAGTTGGAACTAGATGATCCTTGAGGTCCCTTCCAACCTTACCATTCTATGAATCTATGATTCTATACAATTACCTTCTAGAACAAATGTTGCCTGGTTAAGTGCCTAAGGATCTTCTCCTAGAACTGTCCCTTTGGAAGCATCCAGTACTGTCTTTGGGCCTGTAGCTTGACCAGTTGCTGAATCAATGCCTCTCTTCTTCCGAGCTAGTGCTTTGCACAGCAGAACTTCAGCTGTTGGGAGGAAGAAGTTAAGTGTGTCCCATGACAATGTTAATTAAGTTAGGGTTATTGAAGGCTAAGGTTAGCCTTGAAATGACATATAGAGAATAACAGAACTATCTGAATTATCTGCTGACACCTCAAGTGTTCTTGTAATCATGACTAAGTAAGTGGCACAATTTAGATGTGCCATTACCTTAATATCTTAATAAGAGAAATGTTCTAAGGATTAAAGGTTCCCTCTTTGGGTAAAACATTAACTGGCAGATAACAATAGACTCAACTTTTACTAGAACACACAGAGGCAAGAGAAAACTTGCTTGAATCTAAATCTACAGCCATTACAACTCCATTGGTGCTTCTGCAGTCTCTCTGGACTTTCATAAGCATGAAACTGGCCAGATTTCTAAGGCAGTCCAGTTTCCACCTCTTGTTTCGTAGAATCATAGAATGGTAAGGTTGGAAGGGACCTCAAGGATCATCGAGTTCCAACCCCCTGCCATAGGCAGGGACACCTCCCACCAGTACAGCTCACTCAAGGCCTCCTCCAACCTGGCCTTCAACACCTCCAGGGAGGCAGCATCCACAACCTCCCTGGGCAACCTGTGCCAGTGTTTCACCACCCTCACTGCAAACAACTTCCTCCTAACACCTAGTTTAAATCTCCCCTCTGCCAGTTTAAACCCATTGCCCCTTGTCCTGTTGTTGCAAGACCTTGTCAATAGTCCCTCCCCACCCTTCCTGTAGGCCCCCTTCAGATCCTGAAAGGCTACTCTAAGGTCTCCTCAAAACCTTCTCTTCTCCAGGCTGCAGAACCCCAACTCTCTCAGCTTGTCCTCATAGCAGAGCTGCTACAGCTGTCTGAGCATCTTCGTGGCTTCCTCTGGACCTGCTCCAACACTTCCATGTCCTTCCTGTGCTGAGGGCTCCAGAACTGCACACAGTACTCCAGATGGGGTCTGAGGAGAGCAGAGTAAAGTGACAGAATCCCCTTCCTTGCCCTGCTGCCCACACTGCTCTTGCTGCAGCCCAGCACTCGGTTGCTGTCTGGGTTGCCTGTGCATACTGCAGGCTCATGTTGAGCTTTTCATCAACCCAGACCCCAAGGTCCTTTGTTTGTTTTATTTATTTTTATTGCCTATATTTTCTTCTACTTGTTATTACCTATTTCTGAGCTTACAGGACATGAAAACAGAAAGAATAAACAAAACCCAACACAGAAAAAAAAATCTTAGTTAGAATTTGTTTTGATTAATAGTGCTTCTCATCAGTAGTTAACCAACTTGCAAAGGAGATCAGCTTCACAATCCCCATAACAAGAAGACTGGAAGTCCATCAGCTTTTGTGTTCAGGAGTGCTGCTTTTGTGTCGAGCACTTGTGTTGAGCACTCAGAAACCATCTGACTAAAACCCAAGAACAGTTTCTCTTTTATGTCCTCCCAAACATGTGCAGTAGGCTAAAAGGCAGGACCAGGTATAGCAACTTTCATCACTATAAATGTCTGCAGCACCATTTGCACACAATCAGTGACAGAGGTGAATGCCAACCTTCATGCTGTCATTCTGCCCACTTGAAAACACATTACTGAACTATGTGACAACATTAAATATTAAAATATGCAAATTGAAAGGTACAGAGAAGGTTATAAAAATCTTATGGTGAGGAATTTTATGAGGGCTGTGGCTGTTCACTCATTTGACTGTCTAGTGTTTAAATGTTTGGGCATTTAAATGCTTAGGCACTGTGATCACTGAGCAGGATCAGTGATGAGCATGGGTTAGATAGTTCTGTGCCTCAGCACTGGGAGACTTTTAATATTAACTTATATTATTTTTATTTAAATGAAAAAAAAAAAAACCCAACAGTATTTCTGGTGATATGCATTAAAATATGACTCTATACAAGAAAGGTAATTTTTTTTTCTCAAAAAACATTGTGAAATATCACCCAAAAATTTCAAATCTCACAAAAATTGTTACTTAGATCCAAATAATAATGACCAGAACTTTGATCAAAACTCTTCTGATTCAAATAAAACCTGGTCAGAATACTATAAGGAAAACATTGTTTATTAAATTTGAACACTCTGTACTAGTAGTTTATGTTTGCAGTTACATTTGGGCAGTGCAAGAGAGGTACTCCTAGATAGTGGTATGTTTTCTAAAGAAGAACATGTCAATAAGACAGTGTTTGTTAACAAAGATGAGAGGTTATATGTCTGGGATGCAGTGAGACAGCAATCAGTATGATTTCAGCAAGAACAACTCTGAAATTAGTATCAGTTTTACTACTGGAATCTTTATTTGGCAATAACAAATGACAGTTGATAGTTGAAAGTTCTTGCATCTTAAAGTCATATTCAGGTAATTGAATTTTCTTAATGGCCTTTAATTAGCACTTGGATTTTATAAGAGAAAGGTTAAGATTAAAATAAATAAAGATAAGGGATAATAATGGTCTCGGTCTGATTTAAATGGGAGTGATTTGCTTCTTGTGTAAGTGAACCAAAAGTACAAAGGTTGACACATGGCAGCCACCTTATTGTTACGCTGGAGATTTAGTTAACCAGCTCCTCTGCCTTGGGAAATTTTGTTTTGATTGAGCACAGAAATGACATCTTAAATATCATCCCCAGACATGCTTGGCCACAGGGTACAGCCAGTGCTGGGCAGGGTCATGCTTTTCTCCAAAGATGTCTTCATAGCCCTTTGTAAGTTTAGGAGAGAAGCTCAAGGCACTCAAAGGCTGGAGGAAAGGGAAAGCTATCAGGAAAGCAGAAGGAAACCACTCATAGCCTTCACAAGAATTTTTTAAAGCAGGAAAAAGCACATTGAAGAAAACCTGCCTGTGTTTGGGAGCTGGTAACTTCAAAAATGTTGTTAGGAGGGGTGGAGAGAGAGGAAACTGTGGGAAGAGATACTGAATTTGGTTGGGGGAAGATGTGTGTTTGAAGGATTCTGCAAGTGGACAGTTAGTAAACACAGTCAAGCATCAGGAGAGGCTACTGAAACCATGGGACTGGATCATCTCATTAAGTATTGTGCTTTCAGCAAAGCAGTTTGTACAGTTTTATACACTACACATATGCATTACAACCCATCTGGGAAACCCAAGACTGAAGAGCTGCTTGTAGTCTCTCTAGAGAGGGTTTTATTTCCTCGGTGTTCTCTACCACACAAAGTTCTGTAACCTTCTCCATTCTCTCCCATCAAACGTGCTTTTACAAAGGAAGATGAAACACTGTAAAACAACAAGGTGTACAAAATATAGGATAAAATTATTCAGGCAGGCACACCTGAAATTAGCTGTCAAAACACATCTAGATCGATTTCAAAAGTTATTGGATATCTACATCTCCTTGTTAACAAGGTTGCAAATTATCTCATCTTGGCTGAACCTTAAACTACAAAAACAGTTGTGGTGGGGAAAGGCAAAAGTGGTTTGGATTAATTTCTTTTTTTATTGTTTGCTTGCTCTGGACATATTCCTATTGATTAGACTGCTCACAGGTCAGATAACCGAAACTGCAACATTCAGGTTGTGGCTGTGTAAACGGATGGGGACACGCTGAAAAGAACACAGCAAAGCAAAGCAGAATGTCATGGACAAAGAAGCTGGCCTACAGCTTAATGGCAATGGACTTAGATGGTTTCACTTTCTTGCCAGCTCCTTTTCGGTCTCTAACATGGTGAAAAATCCCTCAGTACATATAGATGCTCTCTCACTCATATATGCATATAAACCAGATTCAGATTAGCCATTAGGAGGAAATATTTCCCGTGAGGGTGGTTAGATGCTGCAACAGGTTGCCCAGAGAAGTTAGGGAGGATCCAGCCCTAGACATGTACAAAACCAGGTTGGAAGAGGCCTTGAGCAACCTGGTCTAGGAGGAGGTGTCCCTACTAGGATTGGAACTGGATGATCTTTAAGGTCCCTTCCAACCCAATCCATTCTAGGATACAGTGTATGTGTGTGTTTATGTATATATCTGCATATGTCTCTGTATGTGGACTTTAATACCCTGTATCTCCTACAGCCTTCTGGGTTTAATCCTGCTGTTTATTAATGCTACGAAATCCAACAAAGCCCATATTTATTTATTTATTTGTTTATTTATTTAAATCTGGCATCTTTTTTTTTGAACTGTGTGCAGTTCTGGAGCCCCCAGCACAGGAAGGACATGGAAGTGTTGGAGCGGGTCCAGAAGAGGGCCACGAAGATGATCAGAGGTCTGCAGCAGCTCTGCTATGNTTCAAGGCCAGGTTGGATGAGGCCTTGAGTGAGCTGTACTAGTGGGAGGTGTCCCTGCCTATGGCAGAGGGTTGGAACTAGATGATCCTTGAGGTCCCTTCCAACCTTACCATTCTATGATTCTATGATTTTGCTCGGGTGGAACAAATTTTATAGCACCTTCACTCTAGTTATGAATAGTTACAGGCACTTGTGAGTCTCCCTCAGAAATAAATCACCACGTTACAGTATCACAGGTCCAGGGAGACCTTATTGCTATCTACAACTACCTGAAGGGTGGCTGTAGCCAGGAGGAGGTTACTTTCTTCTCTCAGGCAACCAGCATCACAACAAGAGGACACAGTCTCAAGCTATGCCAGGGGAAGGTGAGGAGAAAGTTCTTCACTGAGAGAGTCACTGACTGCTGGAATGGGCTGCCCAGGGAGGTGGTGGAGTCACCGTCCCTGGAGGTGTTCAAGGCAGGTTTGGATGTGGCACTTGGTGCCATGGTCTAGTCTTGAGGTCTGTGGTATCGGGTTGGACTTAATGAGCTTTGAGGTCTCTTCCAACCTTGGTGATACTGTGGTACTGTGATACTGTGATTCTATGAACTCACACTGCTGATAATGATAATTAACCCAGCTATGTGCATGTGGCTTTAGAAATGAAAGGTTGATATTGAGGCTTTTCAGCCTGGAGAAGAGAAGGCTTCGAGGAGACCTTATAGTAACCTTTCACTACTGAAGTGGGGTTACAGGAAGGCTGAGGAGGAACTATTGACAAGGTCTTGAAATGACAGGATGAGAGGCAATGGGTTTAAACTGGCAGAGGAGAGATTTAGGCTAGATGTTTAAGCTAGATTTAGGCCAGGTTGGATGAGGCCTTGAGTGAGCTGTTCTAGTGGGAGGTGTCCCTGCCTATGGCAGGGGGTTGGAACTAGATGATCCTCGAGTCCCTTCCAACATTACTATTCTGTGATTCTGTTATCACCTGATTCTGCCCATGCCTTCCAACAGTGACAAAGTCCAACAGTGACAAAGTCATGTTGTCATGTCTCAAAGTCAAGATATACCAAATAGGCAATAGGTTAGGAAGACACAAGGGGCAACACATAACAAGTGTATCGGAGCACACTTTAAATCAAATAAAGATGTATATTTATAAAAGGGCAGTCAGCCTTAGGAAGTGATGTTGAAACATTTTGGGCACAACTGTGATCAAGCTGGAAGAAAAATTGGCTGTTAGGGTAACCTCATATGAAATTGCATAATATATAATTGTGCAAAGAGTGTTCTTACCCTTCATGGTCAATGGAGCCTATGATTTGCTTTACAATCACATGCTTTATATTGAAATAATTCTTTCCCCAGAGGATTTTAAAATTAACAACATGGAACTCAGATAAGTACCTTACCTAGAAACAAAAGCATGAAGTTAAAAATCCTTCTTCTTGCCATACTTTCACAGAGTCGATTCAGGTCACACATGGGAGAATATGTTACAGTGATTACTTGTGAAGAGATGTTTGATTCTGAGATGTGACACTCAGTTCACCCTGGAGCAGCTTGTATGTAAAGAAATACATCAAACAACTGTTTGGTGATGCTAGGTTGGTATTTAACAGAATAGCCCAGATTACATTTCACAGAGTGGAAAGTGAAGGATGAGATCCTGCTCTGAAATACTTGTCACTCCCAAAAATCCAGATCCAGAACAGCAGGTAGAGATTTCTTTTCTTTTTCTCTCCCTACCTGCCAAATGGGGCAAGTACCCCTACGCAATGTCTAAATTTGCATGTGAAGTGCTGAAGGGAACGTTTCAGAATGATTCTGCCAGGCTCCTTGGGTGTGCCTGGTGCTTCAAGTGGCTCCACAAGGAGCACACATACCAGATATGTTTTTCTTACTTCTTCTTTGTCCCAATGAAAGAGTTAATGTTAACGGGAATGTGCAAGAATTATAGTGTATGTGGTAGGGATTAAAGATCAGCTCTTATAAATTGTCAGTCTATAAGCCACCAGCCAGTAGCTCGCATTGCACTTTGACCTTATCTTTATATGTAACAGGAAAGAGCTGTTCTTAGCCCAGACAGGAGGGGACGTGTCCGCTACCGCTGCGGGAGCCGCCGGCTGGAGAGCACAGGAGCGGGTTAGTGCCGTAGGAGATGGACACGGGCGAGCTGTTCGGGAGGAATAAAGAAGAACACCCAGAGCCCATAAAAGCCGAGGTGCAAGGTAAGTCAAATCAAATGTAGTACGTGTGGTTACTGTGGCGTTTGCAAATTCGTGAACACTTGTTCACCCGAGACAACACTGCAAAGAGAAACAGAAAGTGAGAGGTGGAGTAGCTTTTGTTTAAAGGACTGATCCCCGATAGGATTTGTGGTCCACCTGTGGGACTTTTTCTCACTTTATGGGCATTGCTGTGTACTTTTCCAAAAAGCCTGTTTGAAAAGGATTCACTGAACTTGGTGGCGAAGGACAAGGTCTCAAGTTTTAATCTGGTGACACCCCCTCCCCCATGGCTCTACTCGGGCTTTTCGGTTTCTCCTCTCTGTAACCCTTCCCTACCCTCTCTCTGTCGTCACATCCTTGCTTGCCTCCTGGAGAGCGTCTTTAAGATTGGGGCTTTTCGATAAGAGACTTTTCTAAATAGAGAAGCGGCAGTGATGGATGCCACCCTGGACCGTTAAAAAGAGGGTTCTGAAGGTAATGCAGCAAAACCTGCAGAGTTTGCTTCATTAAGATAGTTTAAAGGGGCTTTCTAGGCATGAAGACTTGATCATTTAAATTTTTTTCCAGTACTTTTTTACTTTACAGAAGGGTTTTGTTTTGTTTTGGTTTTTTTTTTTTTTTTTGCTATAGCTACACCAGAAGTTTCTTGCTGGGAAAACCTATCCAGGTGATGCTGCATTGTTTGTAATATGTACCCTAAGAAATGGTAGACTTCTAATACCACCTTTAAAGTCACTTCCCAAGCACAGGACTTAAGATGACAAAAAGTGAAACCTTCATGACTTTGTTGTTAGGCTGCTGAATTGGGAATGATTTTACTTCAAGTTAGCCAAAGTGCTTTGTTATTATTTGCAATGGGTTTGTGACTTTGAATTGTTTTGGTTTTTTTTCCCCTCAAGATAAAAACTTGGTATTGAAACATTTGAAGTTGTTTGCAAACTAACCATTGATTAGACCTGCTCAGTATTTACCAATTGTGAAAGCTAAAGATAACACTGACTTTAAATATTTCACTAGAGCTCTGCCAGTATTTTGTCTCTTTGTTGCTCAATATCTACACTGTAAATATTACTCCATACTTCTGACTCTGACATAATGTAACCTGTGCTCTCTCTGCAGCTACATGATTAATGAGACTCTGTGGCTATGAGAGTTAATAAACTTCCCAATATTTTGATATTTTACTGTCACTTTTGTGTCCTCACCTGGTACAGAAAAATATCACTATTTCCACTGCAGGTAAAAATCTGAAGCAAAAGAAGGTAGAGAGTCCAGATTCTTAAAAGTTACTGAAACACTTTAGGATGCTGTGATTGGTACCCAGTGTGATTTACACAAATTCTTCATTCCCAAGGAGATGAATTTTCATCTGAAACCGTCATGACTCTTTGTCATGACTAGATGACTCTTTGTTTCATGTGTTTTGTACTCGAATTATGTCAGAAATTACACTGAATTACTCTGTAAGTTCAAGCAGCTGCATCAAGACCACAGTGCCGGAGGAAGAAGATTCCCTTTTTTAACCCTTTTTAGCCCTTCCAGCAAAATTATTTTGTTGGCCTGTCCTGGAACTTTCTAGGCATCATTATTCTGATGTAGAAGAATAATGTCTAGACAAAACATTTAGTCCTGGAGGCTGCAAAATGTTCAGTGAATTGCAGAAATATTTGCTTTTCTTGCATGATGGGCCTCAAAGCAGAAGATAGCTTTACTGAGTCAGAATCTCACAGGACCTTGTGCAGCAGAAGTTATGACATTTTCCATATGGGGAAAGAATGACTGGGTGCAGCAAGATCACATGCAGTCAGCTCAGCTCGGTGTTAGCAAAAGGTTTGTTGGGGCATGACCAGCAGCTCATGCTCGTTGTGCAGATATACAGTTAGAAATGAGATTGGTAGGAGAGTGGAAACACAACAGACTGAACTCACAGTCCCTAGTACTGGAGAAACAGCTGAGCCTGCAATCTTCTGTTGTTGAGTAACAGAGAATTGTAGAAAGGGAAGTGGCAAGGAGATAAATATTTGCATTTTAAGCATGTAAGGGAACTAAACTTGTCCAGCAATTAATGTTCAGTAGTAGGCAAGCCCAAAAATCTATGTCTATTTTGAATATAAACTCTCTTAAAATCATAATCCTGTTCTTTCTGAAGGATCCTTTTCTTCTGCTAACTTGTGGTTTCCTCCTTGTCTTCTCAACAGCTATTTTTAGTTACTGAGGTTTCGTGCAGCTTAAACATTATACTGCAAAAAAAGTACTATAATTGTTGCATTGGAACTTCTTGTGTAAGGCAGGTAAAGTTTGGTTTTCAGGGTTATTCTAGAATGCAATGGTAGTAGTAGTAATAATCATAGAATGGTAAGGTTGGAAGTGGCCTCAAAGATCATCTAGTTCCAACCCTCTGCCATAGGCAGGGACACCTCCCACTAGCACAGCTCACTCAAGGCCTCGTCCAGCCTGGCCTTGAACACCTCCAGGGAGGGAGCAGCCACAACCTCCCTGGGTATCCTGTTCCAGTGTCTCACTGCCCTCACTGGAAAAAACTTCATAATAAAGAACATAATAATGATAATAATTCCATCCATTGTGTCAACAGTTTTTTTTATCTTGGTTATGTATTCTGGAAGAGTAACTCTAGTGAAATTGTGTATGACAGCATACGATATTAGCTGATTGGGAAGTGTTTTAGATGAAGCTGACATTTGCTCTTTATCCTTCCTTTGCATTTGAATGGCTTTCCCTTGTGTCCTTAATGTAATTTGTGTGAAGAGATGGTAAACATCCTTCTCTCCTTCACCTGGAAAGGTCAACATTCCAGAAATATCCTCTGAGAAATTTGCCAAAGTCCCTTTAGGATCTCAGAAAGTCTTACACAGCAAAACAATTGTTGCCTCTCTGCAACTGCAACAGCTTTGACAAAACTGAGTGCTGTCATGGGAGGGCATTTCTATATGTTGTAAGGGAATATTAATAAAGAAAGTGTGTTAACAATCCATCACGAGGTCACAAATGATAAGAGAATTAGAAGGTCTGAATAGCTTTTTATGCAGAGACAACAGTGCAGAAATTGTGTGGAAAAGTACTATGGGATCTTAAATATTCCCTCAGGAGGCCTATGCACAAAGAAGCAAGCGAAGCTTTTCATTTAATATCCAATGTGCTTTTGTTCAGCTCCTTAACCCCAATTGCATTCTTTAACTGTTGTTATTCTGTGTATCAAATAGTCTGCAATGTAATTTTTTTTGGGTAAGGATTTGATGAGAAACATTCCATATTCAAACCTCAACAGTATTCATATATTTTCAGTATAATCCTCCTACCCCTTATTTGTGTTCGGAACACCAACGTTCTGGCTAGTGTCACAAAAGCACTCCTACAACGGCACTACATTATGTTGTGTAATTTGATTAATGACATTTTTACTGGAATTCATTTATCCCCAAGCTTAAACTGATGCACTGAAGGTCAATGCAAGTCATATAACTTATGAAATATGTTGTTTGTGATGGGCTGTAGCATTTCCTGGCATGAGTAAAAGCGTTTAAGTATATCACCTTAAAATCCGAGTGCAGGAAAGAAAGGTCCAACTTGAATTCAATTCCTCATACTTAGCAAATTACTTTCCAGCAATCTCATCTTCTTATAGTAATCTCATATAGCAATATCCATGCAGAATATTCCTAGTGCCACATTTTTGAGCAGGTTGTATTTTTGCTAGCCAAACCTCCAACATAATTATGTGCTATTACAATTCTTGATTTGCACCTCGTAGTACGCCTGCTCTGTAGTATGCATGCCTAGGGCTATGAAACCCTAAGGAAAATTGTCCTGTAACAAGCCCCTCACCTAATGGAATGGACACTGGCATTCCCTGTTTATTTGCAGGTCAGTTGCCCACTTGGTTGCAAGGGATACTTCTCCGAAATGGCCCAGGGATGCACACAATAGGAGACACCACCTATAACCACTGGTTTGATGGCTTGGCTCTGCTGCACAGTTTTACATTTAAAAATGGTAAGTTGTTTTAGATTTAGATTTAAATTTAAAAAGCTCACCAACTCAAATCCTGGTGCCTTCTGTTGCTAATAATGTTTTGAGTTTCATTACAATTAGAATGTTGCAGATTTCCTTTGTGGTGTGGTGAGACTTTGATAAAAGTCTCTCCAAACATACACTCACAGCTCACTCCCCACAGCGGGAATATCTCTGCAAGGCTGTTTCCAGAGACAGGCTGTGCTGTCCTTCTTTCTGGAGTGCCAAAGTCTAGCATTGTCTGCACTGCAGGACAGCCTGCAACCACCTCTGAGCAGGTACTACAGGGCAGCCTGTGCCTTCCACCCAGAGCAAGAAAACCTTTGTTGTTTCAAACTGGATCACTCAAAAGTACTGCAGGTATCCAGAGGTTTTTCTCTTGTACATGAACAACCTAGTTTCAGGTAAGACTAACGTTCCCCATCTGGGATTTAGCTGCAGCTGCAGCTGCTGTCAGAGAAACTAGGCCACTGTGTCACTTCACATATCAAATCTCACTCGTGTATACTTGACTCCCCTACAAACAGTCCTCTTACTTGTCATCTTCATGGAAGGAAAGCAGGCAATGCTTCTGTCCAAAGCAATTTAATTTTGTGTTTTCAGATAATGTAGATTTTTTAATCAGTTCATCTGCTTCACAGTGTGAGGCAGGATGTATCACACCTAGAATCTTGCTGCAAAAAAGTATGTATGTGTAAAAGAACTAGGTTTTATCACAGTCATACTCCATCCCTAATATGTACATTTTAGTTTCTCTCTGTGACCAGAGGCATTTAATGCAGCTGCAGAATCTCCTTGCATGTCCAGCTCTATGTCCTTACCTAAATAACCTATGAAGAAATGACTAATGTTTTTAAATTCCAATATATTTTACTTACCTAAAGCAAGCAGAGCTCAGTTAGTTCAAGTACAGTGGTCCATAAAATTGGTTATGATGAGCACTGATTCTTTCAATCAATCTGTTTCTCTCTCGTAACTGAATTTTACCCACGCAGGAGATTTATCACCACCAGCCCTTTGATGTACAATTAATCATTTGTACACAGATTGGTTTAGCTTACTGGAAGAGTTTTTCTAAGTCACTCCTTTCCTCTCCCCAGTCCCTCAGTACTGTCTGAATGCACTGGGACACAAGGAAGCTAGATAAATTGTTACCAATCTCAGCAGGCACAAGAACAGTCCTGGGTCCCTTAGAGAGATGAAGCAGCCTTCCAAAACAGGCATTTAAGGGCACGGTTGGGTTCACTGCACAAGGACAACTGCTTGAGAAACCTTTTGTGATTTTACCTATGCAAGTTTTCTGAAGAACTCAGCATGAAATGTGACTGAAACCTGTTTGGCCTTTGCTAGGTGAAGTTTACTACAGAAGTAAGTATCTCCGAAGTGACACCTATAACTGCAACGTAGAAGCAAACCGAATCGTGGTGTCTGAGTTTGGAACTATGGCATATCCAGACCCGTGCAAAAATATATTTGCCAAGTAAGCAGCCTTGCTTTTTCCACAAGGTTCTTCTCTCTGCTTCTCCCTCCAGCACAGATGTCTTTCTGTTTACCCTTGACACGTTCACAAACAGAAGATTTGTTTTGTACATGTACAGTTGCTAATTACCGAAAAGGCCACCCCGCACTGTAGTCTCTATGGAGTATTCTCAGGCAAATAATTGAAGTTAATTTGATTTCCAAATTGGCTGTGTTATTCACTACTGCAGGTAGATTTTGTTGTCATTTTGAGGATCCAGATATTTTCTTTTTCATGTGTTCACACTCTGTGAGAGACAGCAGGAAAGGAAAAGATGAATAGTTGGGAAAGGAGTATATGAAAAGTGTGTTCACAAAAAGAAAAGGATCAGTAACTGAAAAATAAGTCAGAAAATCATCTGAATTAAAGACCATCTCTACTGAAATAAGAAGGAAGTCACAACAAATTTTCATTGTTTCTTGAGTCAGTTGCAGTGCTTCAGGGACTGTACCTGGCCTCAGCTAGTCTTATGTTCCAAATCAGGACTGCTTGGGATCACTGCCATAGCCACTTTAATACCTTTGGAAAGTATGAAAGGCAAGGTGTAAGCCATTGTGTGATCAGTTACCTCTCTTGTAAAATTGACTGTGGGTATTCCCTGACAAACACTACTGTCTTACTCATCTCTCCTTCCTGGCTGAACTACCTCTATTGACCTTGAATGTACTATTTGAGAAGAGCACGTGCACAGGTCGTTACTGCAAAAGAGTTGATATGTCACCCTGACATGTAACCCTCAGATAAGATGCATCTCTTCTCTCTTGCAGCACATAGGGTGACACTGGTGACACTGACATTTCAAGTTCAAAAGGGTTATAAGCAAATTTATCTTGGCTTCCAGTGAGGATGATAAAATCCTACACTAATAAGGCAAACTGTCAAGCTCATGCGTGAAGTCGAACCTTCTCCAAAGTCGTACTTGTGATACCGGATAACACCGGGGACAAAAATGGTCCATCAGGTGTATATGAATCCATCTGTTCTATGAAAACGTACCCTGAAGGACTTACCAGCTTTTGGGTGGAGGCTGTTAGGCCAAATTCTCATGAGTTATGCACAGGAGAGCATTTATTGGCCCATCCTGATCAACCAGCTGACTGCAGGACTGGACTTGCATGCCCTTTGCATGTGGAAAGTGTTGCATGCATGTCCTTAGGCCAGGGGCGTTGAAGAAGTCCATCTCTTCCACTCTTCCACCCTGTACACCGAGGAGGTGTGGAGCTGCCAGAAGAGGGCACAGTAGGGGAGGGACAGACGCGGGTCTGTCACCCTGATGCTGTGCACAGCCTGCCCTGCTGGGGTGGCTTCTCTTGCTGGTAGAGCTACTGCTGCTCTAACAAACCCGTACGGACTTTCCCTCTGCACAGGGCGTTCTCCTATTTGTCTCACACCATTCCTGAGTTCACAGACAACTGCCTGATCAACATTATGAAGACTGGAGATGATTTTTATGCCACCAGTGAGACTAACTTCATCAGGAAAATCGATCCGCAGACTCTGGAGACGTTAGACAAGGTATAAACGAATGTCTGTCATGCTGGTTCCTTGCCTGCTAATGAACACAGTGTCAGGCTGACTCATAAGGGTCCTGTAAAAGGTAGCACACAAGACTGGAAAGAAACTTTTCTTCTTCTGCTGTTCCCATAGTTTTGAAATCATGGTAAATGGAATCATGAAGATAGCAGCTTTTCTAAGGACTTGTGAATGCAAAGTTAAATCCCAGGGAGTTTGGGAAAAGCTGAACTTTGGGCAGATTCTCTTGTACGTAACCTAGCCAGGATGCAGGAATAATACCACATATCATGCTTATGACGTGATTATGTTGGACTATTTCCATTGTTGTGCATCTGTAGTTATCAAATGATTTACATAATTAACAATTCAGTAGGTCAGTTATATGACTACCTTCCAAGCACCTTATGTAAGATATTACTTAATTATTAAAACGAAATCTCGCCACGTTGAAATATACAGTGAGGTTTTTTCTAGCCTGTGCAGTTTTCCCAGTACAGTTTGGGCACTTTAAATCAACCAAGCTTTAAATAAAACAGATATCTTTCTGCTCTAGAAGGTTTCTAGACTCATAGCCCTATTAAATCCACTGCTTTCAGGATGAAATGGGCATTTGCAGAGTAACTTCTTTAGCCAAACTTCCCGTTCAGTTACAAGAGGATTGTTGTTGCTGCAGGGGAGAGGTGAATGAAATTCAGATCCTTGTTTTAGCCTTGATTTAAGAAATCATGTGAGTACCTACATAAGTTATTTGGCTTAATTGTTCAAATGTAAAGGACTTTGGAAAACAGGGAACGATAAAAGGCTGGCAGATTTGTGTGTTAGCTGAGATCAGTTTTAATTCTCTTACATGTCTCTCAAATCTCCTCTTGTATAATTTCCCAGGTTGACTACAGCAAATACACAGCTGTAAATCTGGCAACTTCTCACCCACACTATGACAGTGCTGGAAATATTCTCAACATGGGCACTTCAATAGTTGATAAAGGGAAGACAAAATACGTCCTATTTAAGATTCCTTCCTCCGTGCCAGGTAAGATATGTCTTTGCTAATCAGTATTTTCTAGGCAATTGTGTTAGCAGTTTCTTTTCTTCTGAGGTTAAATGGTGGTGATACAGCTCTTCTAGAAACTGATTGTATTAATTTTGTTAATTTCAACTTAGTGTGAACTTAATATTTAACTGCTTAGCCTGTCTAGGAATGTACTATTATAGAATCATGGAATCGTAGAATCATAGAACGGTAAAGTTGGAAGGGACCTCAAAGATCATCTAGTTCCAACCCTCTGCCATAGGCAGGGACACCTCCCACTAGTACAGCTCACTCAAGGCCTCGTCCAGCCTGGCCTTGAACACCACTAGGAAGGGAGCAGCCACAAGCTCCCTGGGCAACCTGTGCCAGTGTCTCACCACCCTCACTGGAAAGAACTTCCTCCTAACATCCAGTCTGAATCTCCGCTCTGCCAGTTTAAACCCATTGCTTCTTGTCCTGTCGTTGCAAGACCTTGTCAATAGTCCCTCCCCAGCCTTCCTGTAGGCCCCCTTCAGATACTGGAAGGCTACT